>JAXIVH010000005.1:2014806-2144806 GCA_036785325.1 Urophycis tenuis | reverse complement strand
ATGCATGTCACGCAAACCTGTCACCCACAAGTTCCCAATTATTCCTCCAGACAATAGCTTATTACACGCGTATTTATACAGTGAGTCATGCATTATCCTACCACAAGCCTACCATTTCCACGCTGATGGCAATGTTCACTCCGCCAGCCTTCTGAAAAGCCCACGGGAAGTTGAGGAGCCCGGCGCCCAGGGCGGACTTCAGCATGATGAAGACCGCACCGAACGAACCGAGACGCGGCGGGTCGGCGTGGGACGCAGACCTGGCCAGCAGGCTGATGCTCTCACGGGCGAGTTCTTCCATGGCTTAATAGAAGAAGAAACAACTATTATTATAAATCACCTCGTTGTCACCGTTCGAAAGACTCCAGGGCGCTTCAGTTAGGACAGAAAACTGGACACAAGCAGGTTTCTCAAAGACAGTCAGACAAGAGGCTGCCACGGCTCCATCTTAGATAAGTTGTTCTAAATCCTTTTTCGGGACCCCCAAAAAGTATGCAAGTCGTCTTTAGACTAAATGCAAGCAAATATATATAGACCTGCAGCCGCACACTGTCAAAGGAGACCCCAGCGACGCACGGAGCAGCCCTCCGGGGCAGCCCAACCTGCACGCGCTGCCCACGACCCCCACGACCCCCACGCATGGCTCGTGTAATTAGACGTTTCGGTGATCAAACATTTCACTACGCTGTGAAACATTTGACACTTAAGTGTGTATAAGTGGCCGCCTCTTTTCTTTAGCCCCCTCGGTGGACTCAGGAACACCCCCCCTTTTGCATTTTACTGTCACGGGACAATTGTCCCGTTACAGCACAATATACAAACTCTTTGAAACAAAGAAGTAACCAGGCCGAAATCTGTAATGGGTTGTAGAGTTTGGAGAGTACAGGACAGTGATATTGGGGATCTACACACCGAGGCCAGGCTAAGCCTGTAGGTCTATCAACAATGCGTGGTGGCCAACAAGTAAAAGTGAAAATGTGCTTTTTTATGATTCTTTTTTATTATGATCCTCATAGGCGTATGTCTCATAACAAAGGATTACCACTGTTTGGGTAAAAAAATAAAATAGTTCCGAGATAACTAATGACAGCCGATGCCAATTGTTGGAGGCATGAAACTAATATCTTAAGAAAACTACAAATAGTGAACATGCGTTGTCTTGTTCGTGCGACCACAAGCCAGAAAAATTACATTGCATCCCTCCATTCTCGGTCATCTCCCAAGAGGGCCCTGAGGCCTTCCATGACAATACTGACCAGTGGATCAAACAACTTAATGCCATAATCCCTCATTTGAGCAACCACTGTCATAATCTCCCCACGCATGACGCTGATACACATGACGTCCTTTGTATTCTGCTACTTATTCCATATAAAGAGTGTGTGTGTGGTTCGAACCCAAACGCAGAGACACAGAGGGAAATGGGATGTGCAGAACATGCCGGCCACAACTCCAGCCTGAACCCTAAGAACCACTGTGTTAATGTGTGTTTTTGTATTAGTTAGTTAGTTAGTTTGTTTGTTTGTTTGGTGTCTGCTGATCCTCCTGTTTGCATGTTGCTAAGGATTACACAGAAACATGGAGGATGGTTCACAAAGCTCTAAAGTTTACATTGAAACACACATTGCCCCCCCCCCCCCCCCCCCCCCCCCCCACACACACACACACACACACACACACACACACACACACACACTGCAAACTCTTTGTTTTACACTGAGTCCCGTTCACAATGTTTAAAACCTGTTGAAACAATGACACTTTCCCCAGGATGTGTCTGTGCATATGGCATTTTGAAATAAAACATGATATTACTTAATGTTTGTAAAATATGTGTATATTATCACTCTTTTATGACCCAATTATATTATAAACAATATTATAAATATTGAAATTATTTATTTTTGCAAAAAATATTACATGCCCAAATCTTAAAAATTTGACGGAAGAAGGACAACAATATATTCATTTTAGACTGTTTTCGGATGGGGAAATATCTGCTTTTAACAGTATAGAGAATGTTTTCATTAGAAAACATAATTTGTCCACACAAAGCAAGATGTCCATGGTAAAAGAAATATTGGCTGTCCAACAGAGCTGAACACCTGTCAACCAAATCAATGTCATAACCTTCTGTTATTATCACAGCCTGATCACCAGCATACTAATCAATACTAACGTGGCTTGAACAACATAATGATGTACTATTTGATGGATTGTTCCATCAAAATTGAGAATTTTATTTTATTTTTATATTTTATTTTTTTAATCTTCGTCTGAGTAAAGTTCAAGATTTTAGCATAAAAAAAAGCCTTATAGCCAATAACCTGGAGGAAAAGCGTCCCCATCAACACCGATTCATTACAAAAGAGTCCCCATCACTGGCCACCTGTTCGGGTGGCCAGCCAGAATCGGCCATCAAACAGTCATGTGTTCCTTCGCCATATTAGGCCTTCAGCACCCCCATCAGCAGGCTGGCGAGGGGTACCAGGAGAACGGCGGAACCCGGCCTCTGATTGGAGCAGTGGCCTTTAAGCGTTTCCTGATTGGTTTGATCGGAAGTGGGCGGTCCTTGGGACGCAGGCACGGTGCTGGGTGCCAGAGTAGTGCGTCTGGCACACAATTCATAAAGGTTTCCAGAGAACTCCGTCTTCCTGGACTCCTGTCTGAGAGACTCCCAAACGGCAGCTGCATCTCCGGGGCAACCAGCCAGTGCGGAGTTGGCGCAAACATGGAAGGCATTCCATGACCTGTAAGGGCACATGCATATACTTACTATACATAGAGCACAGCTAATGAGTGTACACAGAGAGCGATTCATTGTAATGCCACACATGGGAGTACACTGAAAGATGTTATGTAGGGGGAGGATCAGATGTATGTGCTGGCAACAATACATACTGTATGAGCATAAACATATTAATAAATAAATAGTGTAGGGAATGATTATAGTCAAGTCAAGTCAAGTATAGAGGGAAGCCTAAAATATAAATAATGTTTTGTATGCACAAGCTCTGAGGGAATACTTCAATTGAATGTGTGCTATAGAAATACATAATATAATAATATATGATATTTGTATAATATATAATATAATATGTTACATATAAATAAGAACGCAAGCTTAGTATAAGATTATTCAATTGAGTTGAGATTAAATTAAAAATGGAATAAAACAAAGAAACTATATTCCATGACCCTTTACTTATAATATATAACAAATACATAACAATAAGCGTCAAGGGGTGAAGCAATAATTTCAACCTTTTCTGTCACTCTAAAGTGAAGCGAATACAAACCTGCAGATTGCATCAATGTCCTGGATACTGGGGTCTACTTGGGTGTCCCCTAAGCTATCTCCTAGGGTGACCAGACACCCAGCGAAGCTCTTGTAGATTGAGCCACAGGAAGCAGGAAGTGCTGCCGCCCAACACATGGGCACCAGGCCTGTAGGACACACAGACAAGGGCACACACACTCACCGATATAGATATAGATATAGATATAGGTATATGGTAGATGTTTACAGTTCAGTTAGACTTACAGTTCATTGATATACAGATACATGAGTCATTCATAGCAAGTTGCTGATATTAACCATTCATTCCTCAGTTTTGGTTGTTAACATGCTATATAGTATGCTATATGTATATATATAAGTGCTATCTATATAAAGGTAGGAAAATAATATACTGTTGTATACTGGTATATACTATGTATACTGAGTTTTCAGAGTCTTTTTTTCTGTACTATTGGGAGAGATTTAACAGCAACAAAATTATGCCGTACTGCATTAATGTGGAGAGATTATGCCTATAGGGCCCAAATATATGGACATAACAGGGATCAGTCCACCATCCCCTCATGGTCTACACCATGTGATGCTGATAACATCTTTACATTGTTGTTACAGCTGGATTGCTGGCAGATCGAGGTCAGGATTAACTTAGGAAGACACTTCCGATTTTAAGGTACATTTGTTACCACATTTTCTGCAGTTAAAAGGGACACCTTTCCAGCATTCACTTAGAAGTGGGTATCATTTCTTTATTTTAAACTTAATCTATACTAAGGTTAAATTGGGCCATCAATGAATTGCTTCACCTCTTGGTTATGGAATGGATTCAGAGTTTAGATTGGTTAGGTTCAAGGGCTGGGTCTGATCCCTATACCTAGATCTCATTGGTTCTAATCCCTTGTCAGACAGGGTGGGATCTTCTAGTAGTAGTCCTGCAGCTCCAGATGTTTTAATAAAGGCAGCAGTCATCAGGCATTGTCTTACTCACAACACCCTGCTGTTTTGTATAAGTAGGTGAGGTCTGACATTCCATATTTAATTCACAAAGCATTGATTTCACAGTTCAGATTACATTAGTTCCAATTTTTGTTGAACAAGCCGCAAGAGTACTACTGGTATAGTACTGGTAATAATAGCAGTGGTAATAGTAGGCGTAGTAGTAGTAGTAGTAGTAGTAGTAGTAGTATTAGTAGTAGGCTACTATAGGGCAACCAAGCTACCATGTGAAGGTTTTAATTAAGATGAGTGCTATTAAAAAGCAATATTTCAGAACAAGTTCAAAGGACCCGTTCTGTTCTGCTCATCCCTCCATTGATAATTATTCAGTGTTTTGTTTTGTGTCGACATGCATATATATAAATTAATATTAGTATCCCGAACATCCATCTCACAATATCAAAATTCCCAAACAAGGTATTCATGCCTTGACAAATAACATAAATAACATATTGTACCACATGAACATGAACATGGACCCTTCTGCACACAGACACAGAAACAAAACAATTGTCATTAAACTATAACCTTACCGATGCTTAGGGCAAGTTGCAGCAACATAGCCATATTGCCTGGATGGCAAACCAAACTCAGCCGGTACAGCAGAGTTCAGGAGAGCCTCCGTTTGAATGTACTCTGTGATGTTATAATTCCAAAGAGAAAGTTGCTGTGTCCTGTCGACCGCTTGTGAATCAGTCCAAAAACAGCAAAAATACTGGAGACACACAAACCCAGCAGCCTGCGGGATTAAAATGAAATAAACCGATGAATCACAGAGCCCAAGAGGCTGCTGTGTGTGTGTGTGTGTGTGTGTGTGTGTGTGTGTGTGTGTGTGTGTGTGTGTGTGTGTGTGTGTGTGTGTGTGTGTGTGTGTGTGTGTATGTGTGTGTTTGTGTGTGTGTGTGTGTGTGTGTGTGTGTGTGTGTGTGTGTGTGTGTGTGTGTGTGTGAAGGGGGAGGGACTCAAGGTAAACCACAGAGCTTTGGTATAGGAGACCACTGACTGCAGCACTACATCAGGGCTGGTCGGATTAGCTGGCTGGAGAGCATTCTCATTTCCGGTATTAAGTTCAACAAGAAGAAAAAAGTCGAGGTACGACAAAAAAAATGTATAACAAGGGAGATTATGGGATACACACGCACTGTGGGGAGCTTCAGTGTCCACCAAAGTAACTACCTCTGCTCTTCAGCCTGCAGGATCTGTGGCACAGAGCTGGATAATCAGATGTTTCAGGGCTGTGCTGCCAGATGGATGCTATTCCAGAGAGGATCCACGTGCCCCGCCCGCCCGGGTCATGCTGCATGCATAATCAAACACCCTCTCTGACAATAAAGGTCCTCTTCATTATTAGCCATGAGTGACCACTTCAACTCATCTCTGTATGTTTGCACAGCTGATACTGAGTGCCACATAGGAGTCACTAGAAAGACTGCTGGTATTGTTCACAGGAACATGAAGGGAGAATTTCTCTTAGTACATCTAAGAGTAGCCTTTTGCACATGAGTACAAACTCTTGTTTCCATTTTTACCTTCCATGCCCGTCGTAGGCCCATCTCTGTTGTGTTGCATTCCTCCCCTCTTTTTTTATCCAGGTGAATCCACTGTTTGCTACCCAGATGGCGTGTACTGTGGGCATAAGTATAAATCCTCTTTCACATGCGTAGACTAGCCACAAGAGGAATGGTTGCTCAATGTTAATCTACAGCTTAGAACCACCATTAACGAAATACAAAAATCATCACCCTCCTGAACAGACTACCTGTAACGCCTGGAAGAGAGAGAGAGAGAGAGGGAGAGATGGGCGGATTTGGAATTTTCCAATTTAACGTGTGAGATTGGAAAGCTTGAGCAAGGTCATTTTAGCTTGTTCAATAAAGAACTATGCTAGGATAATTATATTTGTCAGGGTTTGTTTGTTTTGTAGTAGCCTATGCGTGTTCCAAGAATTTGTGCTGGAATTAGGAAGTGTAATTTTTCCCATAAACTGAAACGCGAAGTGTGCTCCAGAAAGCTTACAATATGGCCTGTAAAATCCCCAAAGACCCCTGCATGCTGTGTTCACCCTCAAAGCCTTTAAGTTGGACGTTGTAACAGATGTTGTCCAGAAAGCTGCTTTTTCAGGCATGTAAAGATTTTCCGTTCAGTTCACTGCACATCCCCATGTTTATGATGGGGAAATACAGCTGATCCTATTCATGAGTGTAACATGTTCTGCAAAAATTATGAAACTCAAAGGGAATTCAGAACCTTTCTGTTGTAATCAATGTAGAATGTATTTGTGTTAATTAATGATTTCATATTGTAATATATTAGGAATTTAGGAATTGGAATGGCAAAACAAGCAGGTTATTCTAAAGCCAATCACAGGGTGATGTTTTCTTGGGCCATTCTGTATTGTGTTTCTATCAACGGTAGAATGATCAATGTAAAGGCTGACTGTGGTGTTATGAGCAGAATCAGAAGAGATGTGCATGTTTGATTGACAGCCGTGGATTAAGGCCTTATGCAACTCTGCTTGGACTACAAAAATAAATTAATAAAAATAAATCCCGATGAGATTAGGATCAGGATCATTCCATCTCTTCAGTGCTCTCTAACTATCCATTCATCTCTCATGGCAGTTTTGGGTTCTGCGTTACAAACAAGACCAGACAGATCTACTGCACAAATCAGCATCGACACTGTTGCGCAGTTTTCCTTACATTTACATCATTGTCATCATGCGGGGTGTATCCAGGGTCGCATGTTCATGCGCTGCACACGCACGCACACACACACACACACACACACACACACACACACACACACACACACACACACACCATTAGACTACAACATTGAACCTGCTGCCATCTACAGGTTCTGCTGTATAATTCCACTCTTTTGACAAAAAGAGGCTTAACTTATATTTGAGATATGTATTTTTGTACAGATTGTTTCAAAACTACTGCTACATGAAATATGGAGCCAAAGTTAGTCTGCCACAAACCCGCCATACTACACAATGGCAAGCTGCCTTGCATTGTTATTATTATTCAATCAATTATTTGGCCATATTTCATATTGACTGAAGGAATCTGTCATTATAATCTTCAGTATATCGCTTATTTTCACCCAACTTACGTCACAAAAACATGTATTTGAGTTGTGGAAGCTTGCCCTGCGTCTTGGTATCGATGTCCATTGAATAACGGACAGATTACTTCTGTTAATAATTACTGAAGCAATGATTGCTTCAGAAGCCACCGATAGGGGCTGATGACCATTACTGATAAGCGTATATGATTATCTGATTGTATGATTGAATGTAAATGATTGCTGCATCAATAATAACTATTACCCAAATTCCCTGATGTGATGTTGTGCATTTCAATGTCGGTCTTTTGTGACCCACATCAGATTTGTTCTGTCAATGTGGACAAAAAAGTAAGGATTTGACTACAATAGAGGTGGCTTCTTTGGCCAGAAGTCTGAACACATGCCTCTGTCCTAAAGTGATGGGTTAGGGTCCGTTTGGATCCCTCCTGGTACCCCCCACACAGCTGCAACAGGTGGCAGGGATCTATCCATCTTTCAACTGAATATGTAACATGTTTTAATACCGATTGACTACCCCTTTACACACAGACATGATTTGCATTAAGCATTACTCTTGAATGTCTCAATGTTCTATTTGTACTAATTCATTTTTATTAATTCAACATGAAAATGTACTTTTTTTTTTACAAGCTGTTGCGGTCAGAAACGTATTGATATCATACATTTTCCAATATCCTATGACTGTCAGGCCTATGTATCAAAAATAAATAAATCACGTTTCCTATGGTATTGCATGTGTACCAAAAAGCATCAGTGAAACAGTCTTACAGGTCTTGTACGTGGTCCACTGTCCCATTATTTTATTAGTTATGCAACAGCCTAATCTTAATCTTTCTTAAGAGGCAAGGTAAAACAGAAAAAAACACTGGATAACTTCCCCAAAAGCCCATTTCCTGTTTGTGCAGAAATATCCACAAGATATCTCACCTTATCAAGAATGCATCTGTGAAGGCTTCGAGTCACTCAGCCTAAATCCCCTTTTGAAAAATCATATTTACTTCAAATTGATAATTTGGTTTAAAAAAACAATCATGAAGTGGCATGCCACTTTGAGAGAAAGAAAGTAACATTCTTTGCATAAAATACTCGGACATGGGATGCAACGCCTGTCTGTATGTTGGCATTGCTGTCTCACACACACAATCAACAGAGTTCAGCTGGTAAACAATGCAACCCACGTGGTGTACATGGTAGTGGTGTTGAACTTACACACTTCTGTCTGTCATATCTAAGCCTGCCGAACTGCATTGCCTACGGTGTCATGACTACAGAAACTAATCACTACAGCACTTGGGAGACTCAGCAGGCCAGCAGTGCACTTCAAACCTTGACTAAACTGGACGACCGTTCTAGATCATTATAGGGTAGGGTTCGCATCTCTTCTTGAATAGATGAAAATGTCAGGCTATGAAAATGCATCTATTTGCTCTACTATGTATAAACTGTCGGAGCTCGTAAATTCGTAGAAAACAGGGCTTGTTCTCGGGACTCGATGTTGGGCTTCCCGAGAGAGTCTGTGTGGCTGTCATCATCATCATCATCATCATCATGACCTCCACGTGATTAGATTTTCTTTCTCACGGTAAAGGAAACAGCTGGACTGCAGGACAGCACGCGGTCCCGGTCCCGAACCTCTTCTTGAAGCTTGGCCTCGCTCACGCGAAGCTGCCGGATGGTCGCCTTCATCTCCTTCATCTTCACTTCCATCAGCGCAATGATGTCCCGCTGTTCGTTTAGTTTGCGCAGCAACTCGGTCGAGGTCGTCCCGGTGGTCAGCGAGTACGAGTGGTCCAGGGGATTGCTGATCACGCTGATGTATTCGAGGGGGTCGTCGGGGGACCGCTCCTCGCCGGTGGGGTCGGTAGTGCTCGAAACATCCGCAGGGACGCCGATCCTGTAGGGCTGGACCGCCACACTGGTGGCGCCCACGTACTCGCCGTTCTGGTCTATTTGCACGACGGTCAGGTTGTCGATGCCGGCCTCGGCGGTTGCACTGCCATCGGCCTCATCGGCAGAAGTTGAAAAAACATTAGTGATCACAATACCGGGGTGACTTGCAGGACGCGGCCGCGCCGCCGCCGGAGCGGCCGCGGAGACTTTCTTTCCCCTGGCCCTGCCTCGGCGGTTCTTTCGCTCGTTAACGCCGCGCAGCGGGAACAGAGTCGGTACGCGGATGTTGTAAGTTTTCCGCCCGCCGGAGAAATGCACGCTGCACACCCTGTGTCCCGTGGTGGGCTGGAAGGTGCTGAAGCAGCCACTGACCCCGGCCCGGGAGATGTTCTTCAGCCACAGCTCTCTCTGCGTGATGTCCTTAGGAAACGTGTAGAACCGTAGCTCCCGGTCCCGATGCGAGTTGTTGTAACAGCCAGGAACACAGCAAGTGAACCCAGGCATCCTTGTGGTGCTATATCGTTGAAAAATACGTTATTTAAAAGGAGTTTTGGTTATTTTATTTTTGTTTCGTTCTTCTGCGCGTTGTTGTCAAGCCCAGCGCCTTTAGGCGGAACTACACGTCCCACAATGCTAACAGCTTCCGGTATATTTTCCCACAGAAAATGTCGTGTAACAAACACCGAAACACGAATACAAGTGCACTTTAATACAATGAAAAACGCACACAATTCACTTAATTTAGAATTATTTCATTGGTTTTTGTATTGGTTAAAAGTTTCAATTTTATAATTTATCAGCGCCTTCAATAAGAACTACATCTCCCATAATCCATTTTCATTTAGAGATCGAAGACGAGCGAACTACTGCCCCTGCTGGCGAGAGTGTAATCGGATAGTCCTACACTTTGAAATAAATATATACTAGCCACGTTTTAAAATGCCATAATTAAAAGACTAAAACCAATGTGCGAGACAACGCGTTCCCATGCAATCCACATGATGTATCTATTCGGATTGATGTTCATTATTATTTACCGAGATAATAAGATACAACATTTTTCGAAGGATAACGATTTAGATGTTTTTGGATGTAGTGGGATACCGTTCTTATAAAACATCCATGGGAATACCCATGGATGTATCCAGATACATCCAACTATTATTATTTGGATGTAAACTATTATTAGTTGGATGTAAAAGTTTTGTTTAGATACGATTTCTTCTTCTTTCATATTTGTTGAGATTCGAGGCACAGCGCCATCTACTGGGTGAAATGGATAGTGACCGTGGTATGTTGTAAAAGCAGTTGATATTAATTATTAATATGATTTGGTGTTTCATTCAGATACAGTGCCAAGTTTAACACTTTAATATCAAGACTACTTATGTGTTTATAATGTTCCATACATATGATCATGACTGCAAGCGTGACACCAATATTATTTTTTTGTAATCACATTATGAATGTCAATTCTTTGACGCGGTTACACATGGTTTCTTTCAAACACCATTAGTGTTAGAACATCAGAATACAAGATGGACTTGATTTGTCATCAGGTCACTTTATGTTCATAATTGCATACGTATGATGCTCCTGCCTCGCAACCTGCTCGCTACACGTCACGTTGTTTTTATCACCGCGTCCGCATCGCATGCTGCTGCCCGTAGACGTGACTCCCTAGCAACCTGCTAGCAACATGCTACGTTGTTTTTATCACCGCGTATGTATCGCAGGCTGCTGCCCGTAGACGTACTGCCTAGCAACCTGCTAGCAACTGGGCAGCGCCCGGATCTGGACGAGCCGAAGATCACGGTCGCCACCGCTGTCGTCTTGGGAACAGGTCATTTTACGAAATAATTTCAACACGATTTATTTCAACGATGTTTTCTGATGGGGGTTGTGTGTTTTTGTGTATCTGTATAATCAGTTATAGTTGACTTAATGCGGCAGTAATTAGCTAACAGCTGTGTGGTGATGCTAGTTCCGCCCTCGGTTGTAGCTCTGGTTTATACGTTTGGTTTAAACGGGGTTCTAACGCCTCGCGAGCACGAACCGAAGCGTTTCCAGCACTTTCTAGAACGTTTTGGGGACTTCGTGCTTTCACGTTCGGGACTTCAGTTCGTTCGTTCGTTCGCATCGCGAGCGTTCGTCGGATCGAACCACCAGAGATAACTCTCCGACTCGCGTGCACTCACACACACACTGCTCAGTGTAAGCTAATCTATTAGCTCGTTATGGATGACTGATTGGTATTGTTTTGGAATATTTACGTCCAGCTTTAAAAAAAACTATCAAAATAGATTTTAAGTATGGGAGATAAGGGAATTCTTGTTTCATGTGTTTTGACGTAAGCAGGTGTTCACAATTATGAATGCCCTGTGTGTGTGTGTGTGTGTGTGTGTGTGTGTGTGTGTGTGATAGAGAGATACAGTCAGTGGTGTCACTGACTGATCCTCTGTCCCTCTTGGGACAATGGACACATTTGACCCAAACCACTATTTGCAGGTGTATTTGCAGACACCCATACAGACACTTTGTGGGCACATACGGCAGCCTATGTCTGACAGTCAATTCCCTCATAGTAACTGAATTGATCCCTGGCAAATTATATTTACATCACATTTGCATTGTTGCTCAGCAACAGCTTTGACGCACACAAACAGGACGGAAAGAAGGACTATTATAACCATAACAGAAATATAACAACCCGATCAGATACACTTTGAATGGATCCAGTGTTCAAGGGAGTATTACAAAAGTTCCTCCTTTCAGGAGTGTCAAGTCCCCTGTGCCGTCCCTCCAGGTGATCTCTTGTGGGTCTTTGTGCAGGTTGGGTCTGACGGCGTGTTGACGGGGATGGCCTTGGTTCCGACCGGAGGTTGGCTGTGAGGCGCGGGGCCATGTTGCCAGGGGTCGGCGTGTTTGGCACCGGCAGCACAGCCCGTGTGCTGGTCCCCTTGCTGCAGGCGGAGGGCTTTGAGGTCCACGCGCTGTGGGGACAGAGCGAGGAGGAGGCCGGCTGCTTGGCCAAGGAGCTGGGCATTCCCTTCCACACCAGCCGGTCGGATGACGTGCTGCTGCACCCCGACGTCCACTTGGTCTGCATCTACATTCCACCGCCGATGACGCGCCAGATCGCGGTCAACGCACTGGGTAAAGGCCGTCGTGACGCTCGAACCGGGCGCCCAAAAAATATACACGGTGCGGTTTAACACGTGTGCCAGGATCCCCGAGCAGCGGGCCGACTCGGCACAGCGATTGAGCTGACGGAAGCGTTCAAAACTAGAAACCAAGAAGACCTGCAGAATGCTTTGGCACACCTATGTGTGCCAAATTATGTCCCTTATAAACACAATAGTAATTTTATTTTCCGAAGCTGTACTGTCTCCTACATACAGCACTCCCCTGGCTTATTTTAAATGACAAAGAAGGTATATAATTATCTTTATTGTATTTTAGTTGTCCCTAATGCTCTACTCGACATATGAGTATGTGTGCGGCGCACTGCGATAGGAATTTAAGTGGGTGTGGCAACGGTTAGCTTATCTCAGGAATTCCTGACAGTTTACCTCAGTTTCCTGTTTCAGCTTCCTGAGTTTGTCGTGTCCCAACAGAATAACCGGGACAACATTGTGGCAAATTATGGCAGAAATAAGACTCTTGCATGCACACTACGTGAATACATGAAAAATTCACGAATCATGTATTTTGTGTGAGTGTGCACAGGTAACATCACAGACCACTCCTACGTTCATAGGGCTGTACAAAAAATGGCATCAAGGCAAGGCTGCTTTTTTTTTTTTTTTTTTTTTTTTGATGGAGAGACACGAGGGGGAGGATGAACGAAAGGAGAGGGTGGGAGATAGGAGAGGGTGTGAGGAAGGGTCAGGGAGAGTTGATGGTGTCCATTTATGTTTGGTGTTCTTTTCTATTTATGCTTTTAAAGTTATGGTGAGCTGCAAGGACCTTTTTGATTTTGAAGCACCTAACCCATGAGGACCTCTCACTAATGAATATTGGCTTTTATAAATAGGGACTGTATATAAATGCAAATGTTGAGTAAGTTGTTGTCCTTCCAATGTTACAATTTACTCAAGCAGAATGTATTTTTCTGTCTCTAAAGTTGATATAAATGACAAAATTCTCAATCTTCTGTCAAATAAGGTAACACACTCATAGATCATGCTTAGTGCCATGTGGGGTCTCCCCCAAAAAGCCCATTCTGAGCCAGGAAAAACCCTGCATGATGTGTAAAACTTCAACTTGAGAATTGTTTAGATGCTTCATACATTTAATGTTGCGACACTGAATTATGTATTCACATGATTTCAGTGTTGAATCAGAAGTATAACGTATTCCTGCCCCCCTGTCACAGGCATAGGTAAGAATGTGGTCTGTGAGAAGGCTGCGACTGCTCTGGATTCTTTCAAGATGGTGACCGCCGCCCGGTACTACCCTCAGCTGCTGAGCATCGTGGGTAACACCCTGCGCTTCCTGCCGACGTTTGTGGCGATGCGCCGCCTGTTGATGGAGGGATACGTGGGGGACGTGCAGGTGTGCGACGTCAGGGTCTACGGGCCGAGCCTGCTTGACCGGGCCTACGGCTGGACCTGTGAGGAGCTGATGGGCGGGGGCGGCCTCCACACGGTGGGGTCCACCATCATCGACCTCCTGAGTCACCTGATCGGCTCCCGGGCCCAGCGGGTGCACGGCCTGCTCCGGACGTTCTTGCAGCAGAGCGGGTCCATCTGCGGCATCCGCCGCGTCACCAGCGACGACTTCTGCTTCTTCCAGATGTTGATGGGCGAGCCCGGGTCGGGCCGCGGGCCGGGCTCCGGCTCCGGCGGCGTGTGCTGCACGGTGACGCTGAACTTCAACATGCCCGGCGCCTTCACGCAGGAGGTGATGGTGGTGGGGTCCACGGGGCGGCTGGTGGCCCGGGGCACCCGGCTGTACGGACAGCGCGCCGGGGGCGACGGCGAGGAGCTGCTGCTGGGGGACGGCGTGCGGGCGGCGCCGGCGCCGGCGGTCCGAGACCTGCCGCTGCCCCACCTCAGGGGGCTGGGCTCCATGGTGACGGCGCTGAGACATTCGTTCCAGGCGCACGCCGAGCGGCGGTCGTGGGCGCGGGAGCCGGTCGCCACGGCGCCCACCTTCGAGGACGGGCTGTACGTGCAGACGGTGGTGGAGGCGGTGAAGCGCTCGAGTCGCAGCGGGGAGTGGGAGAGCGTCGAGGTCATGACTCAGGAACCGGACCCCAACCACAACCTGTGTGAGGCGCTGCAGAGGAACAAGAGCTAACGGCGGCGTGGAGCTCCTCCAAAAGATTAAGCTTCTAACGTAGAACTACGAAACCCAGACGTACGTGTTGTGTGGCGGGAGGAAACTACTTTTAAGTTGGGTTGTCTCTTTTTCTTAATGGTTTTTTAAAAAAATGTTGGTTTTCATTTTCTAATTTTGAATGAGTTTGAGTATTGTCAAGAATATACAATCTAAGACGCTCTAACCTTTAAACATGTCAAGCCTTTCTTTTAAATTATTTTTTCTTTATACATTGGCGATAGAAGTTGACTATTCCAGGGGGTGTTAATTTTTTTAATATTTTTAATATGCTAGACACTGCTAATTATTGACAAATGTCTGTGCAGTGATACAAAATGAAAGTAATAGAACTGTCGAGACTTTTTTAATTTAAAAATGTTTAGGTCTACTTTTTTTTTTCCATAGGTTTACAAATTTGAAAGTGTTTCCAACAAAGTGGAGTTTGTGTCTTTTTCATTTATTGTCTGTTTGTTCAGCAGTCAGTGCAGAAACACGAACAACACGGTGTGGTGTTGACGCTCAAATCCAAATTAACAGCCATTGACATCAGAAAATGTGTTGTAACGTTTCAAGGCTATATGTAACAGTGTTTACATATGTTAAAAGGAAAAACTATTGAATTAATATATATTGTCGTTATTTTGATTCACCGGTGTGATTCTCAGATATTTCTGGAATCCCCAGTTTCCCCTTTTTAAAGTTCATCCTATTTTGGTTTGCGTTGTGCTTTTGTAAACGTTTTGGTTGAGTAGAACCACTGGATTTAATGTGTGTGACAGATACTAATGTGCATTCTGACAACGCTTGGTAATAATGATCAAGAAATGGTAAGTGAATGGCATTTGCGACCTCCAACACACCAGCAACGACTGCATTACACTTTATTTCAGATGTTTTACAATATGGGTTCTACGGACCCATGGAGCTGGTAGGGTTGCAGTACAGAGATATGTTAAGTAAATAGAGTCACTTATCTGCAGATGAGGTGACGACCATTTGATGTCACATGCTTACCTCACGTTATCCTAATAGTGCTTTTCAAAAAAAAAAAAGATGTTTACATAGTGTCTTAATGACACACACATATTACTTATACCTTTGGAATTGTACAACTACTAAACATCGTTTTATTGCACTGAAAGAATGCCACAAACCTAAGCAGTGTAATGCTTGTACCAGCCAATTTGCTGCAAAATGAACCTGTTGTATTTATTTTGTATGTATGGGTGTGGATTAAAGTTCTCACACTGTATATTTTCCAGCCTGTGAATTTCTGTTAAGCTGTAATATTTAACTTTTGTTTCATGTCGGCGTTGTTTAATTTGCTGTGTGAACATAACTTGTATTGCATTTATACAAGGAACATTGGTCCCTGGCAGGGACACAACATTTGTCAATTACACGTTCTAAAACAAATAAAGTTGTATTAATGTGTCTTTGATGAAAGTATTTTTCATTCCTACATTAGAGGCTTTGAAGACCTGATATTATTTTTGATAACCTCATATTAGAATGTAATTGGGACAGGCAGTTCACAACAAATAATGGTGTGATTTGTGGTGTCATTTATATATTATTTATATATTTATGTATCCATTATGGGATACACTACAATTAGCTTGAGTGGCATGTTGTTGTTGAAAATAATAAGTATGAATTCAGAAAGGAAAGGTGTAGACTAGGGGCGGCACGGTGGTGCAGTGGTTAGCACTGTCGCCTCACAGCAATAGGGTTCTGGGTTCGAATCCACCTGGGAACCGGGACCTTTCTGTGTGGAGTTTGCATGTTCTCCCCGTGCTTGCGTGGGTTCTCTCCGGGTACTCCGGCTTCCTCCCACAGACCAAAAACATGCAGGTTGGGGATTAGGTTAATTGGTGTCTCTAAATTGACCATAGGTGTGTATGTGAGTTTGAATGGTTGTTTGTCTATGTATGTTAGCCCTGTGATAGGCTGGCGACCTGTCCAGGGTGTACCCCGCCTCTCGCCCGTTGCAGCTGGGATTGGCTCCAGCGACCCTCGTAGAGGATAAGCGGTCACGATAATGGATGGATGGAAGGTGTAGACTACTCTCTTGGTGAACTCAGAACTCAGAAAGGTGTTTATTGCCAAGTAGATTTGCACCTATGAGGAATTTGTCTTGGTTGGTTCGCAACAGTAAACAATCAGCAAACAACAATAACAATAGACAATAAAAAACAACAATCAACACGATGGCAAGCCTCGTATTGTTTAAAAAGTGAAGTTGAGGTAACTGGTGTTTTAAAGTGTTTATAGAGTGCAGTAGTGCATCAGAAACAGAAATCAGAAACCGTTTTATTGCCAGAGATTATTTTTTTTACAAAAAATGAAAAAAACATAAATATAAATTGTAAGGTTATACAAGATGTAAAATTCTGCATTATTGAAATGCCTACAGTAAAATTCAAGGGAGGAATGAGTGCAATGGTGCAAAGAGTGCAAAGAGTCAGTGACGTTGTCAGTGGGGTTCGAGGAGGGAGTGAGGGGGGTCCCGGGACTTGTTCATGATCCCAACTGCAGCTGGGAAGAAGCTGTTCATGTGGTGGGAGGTTTTGGTCCTGATGGACCGCAGCCTCCTGCCATAGGGGAGAGAGTCCAAGAGTCTGACGACTCCGAACTTGACAACTCCAACTCCTAACTTGTTTTGCTCTATAAATATCCCATTTGCTCTCCATAGCATTAATATAGTTCTGCGCAACGAATGACATACATACATACCATAAATAATGCATGTTTGGTGACGTCATGCATGTTACTCTTTTGACACACCCACGCTGTGAGGCTACGATTGTTGCTGTCGTGTCCATAACGTGTGTCGTAAAACCAGCTTCGACCCCTTGCCGTAAACCGACTGTTGACGTCTGCGAAGATGGCTGACAGCAGTGGTCTCATCTCGGCAAAGAGATGCGATTCCTTAAATGCATCTTCTGTAAGTATGGAAACAATAACAGCTCTGACCGAACTTGAGGACCTGGAGCTAATTTATCAACAGCTATGTACCGAAGAGGTGAGTGATCGGAGCAGACACCTTTTAGAAAATGTGTGTTTCTTCTCTGTGTGTACCGTAGGTAGCGCGTCTTATTTATGAACTACTCCCATTACAAGATGTGTACGATAAATCAGCAATTGCATTGTGTATATGGTTATAATGTCTTGTTTGTCGAGACTTGCATGGACGCTAACACCAACACAACATGTTGACAATGCGGAAGTGTGGTGACTGGTGACGGTCCGAAGCAGGACGCAGTCCCACAGAATAAACACTGTCTACCCATTTAAAATGTGTTTTGAGTTCTCTCTTGCCTCGCTAGGCGTCCCAAACACAATTTATCTTGGACAAATAGGATGATGCATTTGTTGTTACAATGTTGAGGATAAATTCAATGATCATGACTGACTGACTACATTGATATTTTCAAATATTAATACTAGCAATAATAATACTTATATTTTGTACATATATGAAATGTCCCTTGCAGAAAGATGTTGAAGTCGAGTTGGACAAGCTGGTGGGTCAACAGGGAATCATCAACACTAAGATGATGACCCTGCAGAGAATGGGGTGAGCAGAACAGAAGTGTAAATCTAGCAAACAATTACTATTAATTAATTTGATTGTGTAGTATGAATATTAAGGCAAAATGCATTGAATTTTGCCCCTCAGGCCAAATCTACAGCTGATCGAAGGGGACGCCAGTCAGCTGTCGGGCATGATCACATTTACCTGTAGCTTGGCAGAGAATGTTAGTCGAAAAGTCAGACAGCTTGATCTAGCAAAGGTACACACACACACACACACACACACACAAATCCATGTCCATGCATTGCCATATGCCATTAGGCCATGGGTTGCATGCACTATGATTGAGACTGACCTTGACGCCTGGTTGCCGTGCAGACACGCCTATATAAGGTGATCCAGCGGGCCGATGACATCCTGGATCTAAAGTTCTGCATGGACGGAGTGCAGACCTCGCTGCATAACGAAAACTATGAGCAGGCCGCAGCACACATCCACCGCTATCTCTCCCTGGACCAGTCGGTGATCGAGCTCAGTCGGCAGGGAGAAGAAGGTGAGGCTCTCTAGTTTACACTTCTCTGTGCTGTGGGAGGACTAGTTATTTACATTGATCTTGAAAGGGATAGTTGATCCAAGGTGGAGGGATGACAAGTCGCTGACGCCCTTCATACTTTCCAATCTTATCTTTATTGCCTAAGTTCTCAACTGGGATTAATATAGTGCGTCTTAACTTATCTTATTCGGCTGGCCAGCTGTGTCAAGACAACTGTCTTCCATACCCTGATGAGGTCATTGGGGTTGGAGTGAACTAAAGAAATATGGCAATCGTGGTAGCAAGGAAATCCCTATTGTAATCGCTCTCAGAGACACCTGCTCCAAGCAAGGTGGGAGAACAAAGCTTATCCCCTACTGTAGTTCCTCGCCACATTGATGGCACCATGATGATATGGAAGTGACCTGATCTGGCAGCACTAGCCATGGCAAGGAATACAACATTGGAAAGAAATCTTCAATTCTGCCTTTTTAAGATTTGATTGCACAGAAAAAAGAGAAAGTCTTACTTTAAGAAGGACTTTAGAACTGAACTTTATAAAGCTACTCAAGGTTCCCCGTCACATGGCCGCAGGCAGTCATCTGCTGACAGGACCCCTACTTGTGTTCAGGCAGCTCTGTGGATGCCAGTCTGGTGATGCTCCAGGAGGCCGAGCAGAAGCTGAAGGTCATCGTGGCCGAGCGTCTGGACGCGGCCGTGGCGGCAGTGGACCTGGTGCAGGTGGAAAGGTTCTTCAAGATCTTCCCTCTGCTGGGCCTGCATCAGCAGGGCCTGGCCCGCTTCGGCCAGTACCTCTGCAGCCAGGTCAGCATCTCCACACGCGTTAAACCACACGCTGTGTCGGACAATCATTGGGTTTATTTCCATAGACCATTTCTCAGAGACGCTTAAGTAGGTAAAAGGAAATCATCATCCTAATTTTCCTTTTACCAGAGGGTTCCAGGCTTTATCTCCTTGATCCATAAAAAACAATTGGTTAATGACTAATGAAGGATGACTACAGAAATGCTGGGGGTTCCAACAAATGCCAGAAAAAGACATTTGCCAGTGGATATCACTTGGTAAAACGAGAAGGGTTGAGTGCACTAACCAAGGTTAGAGTTGTTGCCTTCGTTGTTCTGTGCCTCGGTCACTTTGATAAGAAGCGTCTGCCAAAGGACTGAACGTAAATGTTTTTTTCTCTTTGAGCTGCAAGTTGCAAGTAGCAACTTTGGATCTTCCTTGTGGGCCATGACGTTTAAAGTTCAGGTGTGAGTTTAAATTGAATCTCCCTCTGTGTCTCTCGGCCACGTACTTCATGGTGTGACCAGCTGGCCTCCAAAGCAGAGGAGAACCTGCTCCTCGCTACGGGGGGAGATGGAAGCGAGAAGAGGGCACCACTTATCTTTGCCGAAACCCTGACTCTGTTACTCGAAGGTGAGTTCATCAGGAGGACATGCTGTTTGTGTTTACATTTCAACAGGCCTCGGAGAAAACACTCAGACCACTCTCTGAACTCTCAGGATATACGAGATCATAAGAGACTAGAGTACTAACTGCTGATATTTAACTTTGCAAAGCAACATTATCTATCTACCAACTGCACTGTCCATCTCAATGATGACTACCATCTATGCTCATCTACCAATTGCACTGTCCATCTCAATGATGATTACTATGTATGCATATAGGTTCTCACTTTTTTCGCCTGATCTGACTTTAAGAGCTCGCATATAATTTAATCTTGTTTAGGTAAATCTATTTATCGTTTATTGTCTATAGTCAGGTTTTTTATTGCACTCATCTGTCCCCTTGTACTGCTGGTCACTGTGAATTTCTCCTAAGGGGGATTAATAAAGGAATATCTTATCTTATCTCATCTTATCTTAATATATTAACGTTAATGTTAATTGTCAAGCAATATATCATGTCCTCTCAGTTCCTTCATCTGTGTCCTTCTCATATTGGAGATGGACCCGTATTGATGAGCATCATGTTATTGTTGTTGTTGTCAGGGATTGCCCGCGTGGTGGAGACCCACCAGCCCATCGTGGAGACGTACTACGGCCCGGGCCACCTGTACACCCTGATCATCCACCTGCAGCAGGAGTGTGACCGCCAGGCACAGAAGATCGTCGACAAGTTCATCCAGCAGAGGGACTACCACAGCAAGGTGCGTTTTGGCTTCTACAAGGCAGCTGCTGAGGGTTTGGCCCTGCGGCCACCTGCCACAGACCTAGGTAGAGCTTCAAGCACCTTGGAGTCCAGAGTGTTGGCGCGGGTGACCGCTATGATGATCCTATAACGATATGGCGTCCTTTTGAAATATGGCCCCGTGCAACCCATATCACGAGGACGCAGGGGAGGGAATGAAGAGGGATTGATTGTTCACGTGATTGTATTCCACATCTCTGTTGAGTGCACTGACCTTGGTTTGTTCCCGTAGTTTCAGGTCGTCCAGAACAGCATGATGAAGAGTCAGATACCCACCGAGAGGATAGAGCCCAGGTATCTCATATCGCGTCAGCCAATGGGCTTCCTGGCTGGTTGCCCTGTTATATCACGTTAGGCTCCGTCTCTCCTGTTCATGCGTGTGTGTGTGTGTGTGTGTGTGTGTGTGTGTGTGTGTGTGTGTGTGTGTGTGCGTGCGCGTGCGCGTGTGTGTGCGTGTGTCTGTGTGTGTGTGTGTACGTGCGTGTGCCCACAGGGAGCTAGACCCGGTGCTTATGGAGGTGACCCTGATGAACGCCCGGGCAGAACTTTACCTGCGCTTCCTGCGGAGACGCATGATGGCCGACTTTGAGGTCGGGGACGCCCAGAGTGCCACGCAGGGTGAGCCGCCGCCGCCGCCGCCGCTTCCCGTGGCCGTTGTTTTTCCTCTCAAGTAAAGTGACCATGTGTGTAATGTATGCATGCGTTTGCTCACCGCAGAGCACCAGCAGAACGTGGAGAAGCTGCTGAAGCACTGCTTGTTGAGCACGACCATGCAGGAGCTGATTGGCTACTACATCCCCATGGAGGAGTACTACATGAGGGAGTCGGTGAACAAGGTACGTCTCTCATCCCACGTGAACACCGTATGTCTGAGCAGAATGATGCGCCCACCGGACAGTGTCTGAAGCGGTCATCTGAAAGCGTGCCGGGTGTTCTGGTGGGATTGATGTGTATTCATTTCAAACTGGAAAGTGAATGATGGCTTGGAAGGTAATGATGTAGGATTGACTGTTGGGGGCAGCAAATGACTGGTAGCCACGTTCTCTGGTTTGTGGCGGTGGGGAAATGCGCTTATCCAAATGTGTTGTTCTGATGTAGTGTGTATAATGGTTGTCTCCACCACGGCATTCATAATAATTGTGTTGATTTTATATATGTTATGCTTACGCATAATGTATTTCCAATGTGGCCATTTTAAGAATTGACACGAGTTAAGATGTATGGAGCTCATCACATTAACTGATGAGGGAACCACAAGATGTTTCACCAATCAGGAGTGAGTTCAAGTCAGCTAAACACTAATGGTCTCCATTAGCCGAACACTAATGGTCAAGAGGGGAACTTGAATGATGCTGAGACGGCAAGTATGTGCACAGGCCATCTTGAGAATTAAAATTTTATGAATTCATGTCAAACGGAACAAAAACACGACCACAACTCTGCCCCAACAAACTAAGGCACGATCCTCAAAACAAACAAGAAAACATGACATGTTGTTCATAACTCATAAACACGGCGCACCCCCCCCCTCAGGCCGTGGCCATGGACACGTTTGAGAAGGGCCAGCTGACGTCCAGCATGGCCGACGACTGCTTCTACATCGTGAAGAAATGCATCAGCAGAGCCTTGTCCAGCTCCAACATCGACTGCTTGTGTGCTATGATCAACCACTCCACCTCCGCGCTGGAGTCTGACTTCAGGTACTTGGCTGGAAGTAGTTCATGTTTTTGAACCCCTCCTCCCCTCCATCTGTTTGTTTTTTGTTGTTTTTTTATCTAGTCTCAGCACATCCCCTTCTCTTTTCGTGTGAGTGTGCGTGTATGTGTTTGCGTGTATGTGTTTGCGTGTATGTGTTTGCGCGCGCGCGTGTGTGTGTGTGTGTGTGTGTGTGTGTGTGTGTGTGTGTGTGTGTGTGTGTGTGTGTGTGTGTGTGTGTGTGTGTGTGTGTGTGTGTGTGTGTGTGTGTGTGTGTGTGTGTGTGTGTGTGTGTGTGTCCCAGGGAGGTGTTGTATAATAAGCTGAGACAGGGCTACCCTGCTACTACGCTGCAGGACATCCAGCGGGGTGTAAGCAGCGCAGTCAGCCTGATGCAGAGCAGCTTACAGCAGGGGAAGTTCAACGCGCTCGGCATCGAGAGCACAGAGAACGCCAAGGCGGCCTTCCTGGTACGCACACGCACACACACACACGCACAGGCACACAGACACACACACACACACACATACGCACGCACACACACACACACACACATGCGCACGCACACACACACACACACGCACGCACTCACCCACCCCACACACACACATGCACACGCACGCACACACACACACGCACGCACACGCACCCACCCCACACATGCAACTGTTATTGCCAAATTATTGCGTACTATGTGGTTAAGATCCACACAGATTTCACATATTGCCATATGTCGTCATAATGACAAACAATATGGTAAACAATATGGTATTGTACTGCTGTCAATATGTACGGTACTGTAACTTTGTATGATGTATGATGTTCCAGCCCGTACATGAAATGACAATCGATTATGAAGAGAAATGATGATTGTCACATTGCAAGATCATTACATTTTGTAGTATTATTTATGATCTATTTTTGTCATTCAACACTCTATTTATCCAAAGCAAATTAATGGGATTGTCATTCATGATAAACATATACTGTTATGTCTCACTCCAGTATGACATTTCTCATTATTTATGCCACGTGACTGTTGACATTTATTACTTATTTATCTGCGCATCAATACTGCTGACCTTCATTGTGGCAGCAATCCTTTAAACAACTCCATCTCTTTGCCAGCTGTTATCCTTTACACAGCATCATTACACGACGCCATTCGTTGAACATTTCTTCAAAAGAGCAAAACAACGTTTTCTCGTTTCTATTGCCGGACGTCGGCGGCGTCTGCCGTATACTTTGTTTAATGAAAATGTCACGGGGGTCCCTCGGGTGGATTACTGCGCGATTGCATTACTGCGTGCAGGAGTCCTTGATGATCCGCTCCCTGACACCGCTCTCTGCTGCCCTCTCAGGTGACGCTGAACAACGCGGAGGTGTGCAGCGAGAACATCACCACCCTGAAGCGGAACCTTGAGGTAAGATGATAAAGCCGCGTGGCGGGGGAATCATTAGCGTGCGACACGGCCTTGCATCCCCCCCAACAAATTTCATTCCTGCCGTTTTACATTCCCCGCAGATTCTCCACACTTTGTTTATGTTTGTTTTTTTCGTTTTTTTCCGTTCTCGCAGAACGACTGCTCCAAGTTGTTCATGCAAGGGCCCGCCTCCGGGGACCACGCCAAGATTGACAGCTGCCTGTCGGACCTCGTAAACACGTCCAGCAAGTTCAAGGACCTCCTGCAGGTGGGTGGCACCTACCTGCACGTCACCACGGTGAACCCGAGCCCGCTTTCCCCCCCCGGTCCTCGACTGATCACACACCGGGGCTGTGTTGGTGTGCTTACATTTACATTTACATTGAGGGCATTTAGCAGACGCTTTTATCCAAAGCGACTTACAAAGAGTACATTTGTCAGAAGAAGGTGAAACATTTCATTGTTGCTAATACAGTACGAAAGTCACCAGAACAAGTTTCAAGCATTTCAATTGCTAGATTAACCTTTGCTAGTATACAACATCTCTAAGTGCCAAGTTACAAAGAGCGATAAAAAAAACAAATTAAAAAGAGTGATTAAAGCGCCGAGACGTACAACAAATAAGAGCATGAGGGTAGGGTTATGCAGGGTTCAGGTGAACTCTGAGCAAGTGGGTCTTGAGTCTCTTCCGGAAGATGGGGAGTGACTCTGCAGTCCTGACATTGGCAGGGAGCGCGTTCCACCTCACATGAGTCTTCGTGGTTGGGAGGAAAACTCAACGTTTCTTAATCACTTTTCTTGTGTCACTGAAGCTTCGCTCGACTTTTGCGCAGCCCCATAATTGGCAGAATTAAAAAAAAAAAGGATTTCCATTCAACAAAAGGTTTGATGTAGAGTGCATGAGACGTTGTTTTTTCGCTTCACAGAAAAATATGTATAATATGAATATATTATTATGTGTGTTGTGGTTCATGTTTGCTGTGGCTTCTCTTTCACAGGAAGGCCTCTCAGAGTTGAATACCACCGCCATTAAGCCCCAAGTGAAACCCTGGATCACCGCCTTCCTGTCCATCTCACACAACATCGAGGAGGTAAGGATGGCTGGCGTGTATCAGTTTGGCAGCAGTCCCCACTCAACAGTACCTTAAATGTCTCATTTTCTTTATTTCACCTCACTAGCCGAGGTTTGATGTCGTGGGAAAGTGTAAAAACATGGAGGTTGGCAAGTGGTCCGTCAATAAAGAGTGTGTGTCTGTTTGTGTCTGTCTGCTGTGACCTCCTCAGGAGGAGTTTAATGAATATGAAGCCAACGACCCCTGGGTTCAGCAGCTCATTGTGAATCTGGAGCAAGTGATGGCAGAGTTCAAGGTACTCCTCCAGCTACGCAAAAATACATCTCTGAAGAAGTATGAGCTCTCCAAATGGAAGGATAATGTACAGTGAGCCAAACCCCTTTCAGGGTGTATTTGGGGATAATGTCTGCCTCGCTGTACATTATCCCAATCATTTTGCACAAAATACAACTACAAAAATAATTTTATTGATTTACAAATACTTTTTTGCTTCCGCTCATAAAAAGATTCTAGATCGTAGCAATAGTTAGGTTCTACGGTTGGTAGCAACAGTCAATCTATGGTGTTGATAGCAACAATCACCGCAAACTCCTGCTGTACAGTAATAACAGACCGCCGAATTCCGTGCTCGACCAATCGGAATGGAGTATCCATCAACGTGCGAGTACCAAATTGCAGTAGTGGCTGAGGTGTCGGGTCTGTGCTGTGTCCCCTCCCCCCCTGAGCATCCCTGACCCTGTCCCTCCTCCTCCTCCACCTCTCCGGGCAGACGGGCCTTTCCTCGGCCAGCTACGACTCCCTGACCAGCCTCATGACCAGCCTGGTCGCCACGGAGATGGAGAAGACGGTGCTGAAGTGCACGTTCAGCCGGGTGAGGCAGAGGACGAGCGCGATGGCCACCGGGGGGCGCTGCTCTCCTCCCGGCTACCGGTTACATCACTGACACAGATGTGGTGGAAACAGACCCGCCCTGAACTATGATTTATTTATGACTCCAGAAAGGGCAAGGATAAAAAGGTTTCCGCACAATGGCATCTATCTATATTTTAAGTAGAGCAGTTGCAGTACTGTGTCACCGCCCCGTAAGGAAACGCATCCTGCATGACACGAGTAAAAACAGAGGCGCTCCTGTCATCAATCCGTGTGTCTGATGTTATTTGTGATGCAGTCGATGAGGCATCGTTTTATTATGTCTGTTAGCATCAGCCTCCGTGCTGAAGCGGGGCCTCACGGCGGCAGGGGCCGTCCCCCCCCCCCCCCCCACACACCCCCCCACCAGCTCCAGGGGAAACACAACAGGCCTTTCCTCACCCGCCCCGTCGCTGCAGAACTAAATATACCTGATGTGAATGTTCACAAATGACCTCTGCATGTGTGTGTGTGTGTGTGTGTGTGTGTTGTGCTGTTTTGGTTTGCGCGTGCGATGTTAAGATTCCTGAGGTTATACCTCGTAAGCATGGCCCCATTAGGTTTGTCATTCCAGCGAGGGCCACCCCCTGGTTCCTCAGATGATCAAAGCACGTCGTCTCGCACAGGAGGAGTCGCACGGGTTAATTGTGACGCTACCAGAAATTGTACTTTTTATTTTTAACCGGCTGTCGCTGCCATCTTGGATAGGTCTTAAAACAAAATGCATCCCGACGGACTTTTTGCGGGAACAAAATGCTGAACAGCATCCCTCACAGCGCGGCGACGGCAACGTATGCGCGGCCATAACGTATCTGACCCACTTCTGTGTTTTATTCCTGCTCTGCCACAGCTCGGGGGGCTGCAGTTTGACAAAGAGCTGCGCTCTCTGGTGGCGTATCTCACCACGGTGACCACCTGGACCATCAGGGACAAGTTCGCCCGCCTCACCCAGATGGCCACCATCCTGAACCTGGAGAGGGTAAATGTCCCCGGGGGGGAGTTAGGGGGGGGGGGGGGGGGGGGGGGGGGCTCGCTCCACGCCCATCTCTCATCTTTTTTTTTTTTCTCAAGGAGGAGAGCAGGAGAGCGCAGGGGGGGGGATGATGCTGATGATGCTTTCGTGTGCCCGCAGGTCACCGAGATCCTGGACTACTGGGGCCCCAACTCGGGGCCCCTGACGTGGCGCCTGACCCCCGCCGAGGTGCGGCAGGTGCTGGCGCTCCGCATGGACTTCCGCAGCGAAGACATCAAGCGTCTGAGGCTGTAGCGGTCCGGGCCGGTGCCGCCGGGGATGACTGGCTGATGATTGGCTGGTTAATTTAACTTGTAGAGCTCTTCTATTTTTATTGTACATATGTGTTTAATGGGGTTGGATTATTATTATTGTTGTTGTTGTTATTATTATTATTATTACTGTTGATGGAGATTCATTTCCATTGACATGTCAAACAGCTGCCATGTCGCTACTTGGGTGGTTACTGGGCTCGTTCCTGGAGCCTGACTGGCTGTCGAGTATCCCGGCTCAGCTGGGGAACTGGGGCGTGTCGGGGGAATATCAAATGTAAAAGAATCTCTCAAATGTTTAATTTCATGAGAACGTCAATCTGGGGACTTCCGTTTTTTTTTTTTTTTTTTTTTCCCTTCTCCTACCTGTAAGTAAAAGTGTGCTAAATGAGCTCTCGCGGGGCCCGCCCGCCATCACACAGCGGTGATGAACATCACATCCATTAGACTGACAGAAGCGGGTCAGACTCCTGATCCAGCGCGCGCCATTCAATATATGAATAGCTTCTTGTCTGTGCTGATGGGACACTTTTAACCTAATAAATTGAGAGCCACTGTACAATGCTGTTGATCTCTCTCTCTCTCTCTCTCTCTCTCTGCTCTGTGCTACATTTCCCAAAGTGCTGTCCTACTGCAGTGGAAGGCCCGCTTCCAAATCCTTTTGTATTCTGGCCACATTTGAGTCACTGAGTACACAGCATTATGCACAAGGTAATGAACCATTAAAAGAGGGCCACTCTAATAACGTTGCCTAATTTCTACAGCTAACCTTAATCTCTCAGACCGGCGCGCCGAGGAAAGGAATGATAGCGCATCGAGGGCCCTCTGGCCTGGCCGGTGTGTGTGTGTGAGAGAGCACGAGGCGCGTTCAGCCCCTCACTTTGGAGTAAAGACAAGGCCAGACATTGGGAATAGTTAGGAAAAGTGTGGCTTTAATGTAAACACAACATTCGATTGGCTCAGCACAAACATTCCACATGAGAGCAACCAATAAAACTACGGAGTAGGGTGGGATGCAGCACAAAAACATTCACAGTAAAAAAAAAATCTGGTATAATCATAATATATATATACAGTACGGTGTTTCAAGGTGAAAATGGAAAGAGCATATGAGGAGTGATATGTGATAGATAAAGAGTATACGAGAATGGGAAGGACTGAGGATGGAGATTCAGGTACACAAGTGAAGAAATGGAGAGCTGTACTTCTTCCTCTGTGGAAAGAGAACCGTGGACCGGGAGGAGCCGTGGTGCACTGTGTATGTGTACGGAGCGAGGGGGCGGGGCTAAACGCCTAGCTCACTGGAGCAAAGTGGGGCGGGGCTAAACGCCTAGCTCACCGGAGCAAAGTGGGGCGGGGCTAAACGCCTAGCTCACCGGAGCGAAGGGGGGCGGGGCTAAACGCCTAGCTCACCGGAGCGAAGGGGGGCGGGGCTAAACGCCTAGCTCACCGGAGTGAAGGGGGGCGGGGCTAAACGCCTAGCTCACCGGCGCGAAGGGGGCGGGGCTAAACGCCTAGCACACTGGAGCGAATGGAGTGGGGGGTCGGGGGGGGAGGGGCAAGGCCGGCCGACGCGGCCACTCCTTCCCGCGCTGGTGTTCTACGTCTAAACAGAGTGGAGGATACAGGCGAGCGCGGGAAGGCCGCAGCGGCGCTGGCCCTCCGACACTTACACAGGTCACGGGGTCACCCTTGTGTTGACGGGGGCCGGAAATGAATATGTGGCACGGGTGGGGGAGGGGGAGGGAGGGGGGCGGGGGGGGGTTTAAGGAGGTAGGAGGATGCATGCAGGGCATGAGGTTCAAATAACTTCTCCGATGATATTAAAATGCAATGTGTTGCTTCTATGACGTGAGGTGATACTACATTACGTGACCGACGCTGTCTAAACCCCTAGCTGTCATTCTCAGAAGGTTGGCACTGATATGACATCCCCACCCCCACCCCAACCCACCCACCCACCCACCCACCCCCACCCCCCAACATATCATTGGCTGATCGCAGGCATTTCCTTACACCGCGGGGGGGCCAATAGAAAAGGACCCAGCGCCACTCTAACAGAGCCGTCCTCATCCCCTTTTGTGTGTTTGAAGAGAAAGAAAGCGAGAAAGACAAACGGAAGGGTCCTGCGGGCTACTGGTATGAAGCAGTCATGTGCGGCTCCAGAAGAAAGGGGGGCTTTGTCCCTCTGAGCGCTAAAGAGCCCTGTTCATCTTCACTATGACCATCAGCCACCAGTACAGCACCTCCCCTACACCACCACCACCACCACCACCACCACCACCACCACCTATATATATAGAAGTAGAGCAACTCTGCCAAGGCAGCACCAGGGTGTATATTCACCAGAACAGCAGACCTCTTCTGGGTCTCGCTGATAGAAATGTAAAGGACCACCAATATCTTTTTTTTTGTGTTTTTTTTTTAAGGAACTGTTAAAAGAGTACATTGTGCATTCCGTGCATCGGATATCTAAAACCAGGCTGAATATATCCCCTGGTGCCACCGTTTCTGATCTTCATAATTGCTGGTACAATCAAGAAAAAAAACAATTAAACATTTATTTTGTGAAACACATTTTCTTTTAAAAACACACCCAGGGTTGTATAGTGAACTCAAAACAGAGAAGATGAGAAGAGAGGAACAGAACATGGCAATAATTCAGTGTGGTGTCTGACGGCAGCTCTTTGGGTCCGTTTCGGACGTGTGTCGATTTACATACAGTATTTATGTGTTTTAGTATCATCAAAATTATCATTATTAACACCTCATACTCCCCCATGGCAACCTATGTGCTTGGCCAGGCCTCAGTATAAGCCACACCCTCTAAGGTTGTTTGCGATAATGATGTCAGTGACAGCGTCGAACACTACCTGGATGTTTCCTGTGTCTGTGGCACAGGTCAGGTGACAGTAGATCTCCTTATTGGGAGAACGGTTCTTACTCTCAAACTGAACCTGGATGTAGGCCGTAGCCTCATCGTAGGTATTAGCACCTGGGGGCGAGAGAAGAGAAAACACAGGGTTCAGCACACCGGCGTCCATCTTAAACGGACCCCTGGGTTGGGAGGACAGGGGGGGGGGGGGGGGGGGGGGGCTTGGGACTTACCTATGTATTCAGGGAAGCAGATACTCAAGGGGGACTTCTTGATCTTCTCGGCAAACAGATCCTTCTTGTTGAGGAAGAGGATGATGGAGGTGTCGATGAAGAACTTGTTGTTGCAGATGGAGTCGAAGAGCATGAGGGACTCGTGCATGCGGTTCTGCGCGTGGGGGAGGAGGGGGGGAGGGAGGGGGGGAGGGAGAGATACGGGAGGACACGCGGGCAGTTAGAACACGTTAACGACCCGTCGAGACGGAACACTCCCGGGGAAGGCGCTGAGACCGGCGCCAGGCAATTCTCGGATTTCCTCCACCCACCGTTGTTTCATCTTCGTGGAGCACCTGGTCGTAGCCACTCAGAGCCACGCAGAAAATAATGGCTGTGACGTCTTCAAAGCAGTGGATCCACTTCTTCCTCTCAGACCTCTGACCCCCGACATCAAACAGCCTGGCGGACAGAAACGCTGCGTGAAACCTCTTGAGTTGGAATACATTAGGCAGCGCGGGGGTGCGGTGGCATGCGGGGCCCCCGTGGATGCGTTCACCCACGGGGGGGGGGCCCCACGGACGCAACCCACCCCCCCCGGCCGTGACAGGGGCGTGACAGGACCCGCGCGTGACGGGGACCCCCTATACCTGAAGTGCAGGTTCTTGAAGGTGAAGTGGGTTTCCACAATCCCAGTGGTCTTCACCCTGGTCCTCAGGATGTCCTGCTCTGTGGGCTGGTAGTCACCGGCTCCGATGCGGTCTAAACTGTCCAGGTAGCTGTGGACAGGTGGAACGTGTTGGGAATGAACGAGGGTCCAAAGGGTGGGGGGGGGGGGGGGGGGGCGTCTCCCTCTGCACTGTAAACGCCTGTGTCTTTTTTTTTTTCTACGTCTTTTTAATGGTGTTTCCATTCTCCCTGAATGTTCGCTGTTTGTCACCCGGTCATGTTCATACAACTACTGTTGTTGTTATCTGGGCTGCTTGCTTATGAGGTTAGCTCCTCCGCCTAGCTCAAGTGGCATGGAAATAACACCACTAGGGGTTTTATTCCCACCGGGGGCCACCCAAGGTACAAATATCACAATGCACTCACAGTGTTCACACGCATCGGTCCACCAAACGGCAACAATATCAGCCAACAGAGTGTTGCATCGGTGTGTGTATCGTGCGAGCGCTCACTATTGTGAGCCTGTGAGTCTTAATGTCAGCTGTCTGTCATCCCCGTGTTGATATACTCACTACTGGGCGGAGTCGTTGAGCTGATATTCTCGGGCGCGGTTGAAGCACTCCTGGGTGCCAGCATCAGCCCACACACGCTTCATAGCTGTGAGGAGCTCTGCCGAATAGGGCTCTGTGTCCTCCATGCGGCTCACCACATCACACACCAGCTTAGCATCCGCCTGCACACGCACACACACACACACAGGCACACACGCGCGCACGCAAGCACAGATGCAGGTGCACACACACACACACACACACACAATTATTTCTAACAGCTATGAGATATGAAAAGATAGGTACAGTGTGAATTGTATTCGATTGATCAGTTCCAAGTAGGGCTAAACGATATGGTAAAAAAATCATATTGCAATGATTTTGATAGGCATTGTAATTGCGATATGATTAATCATTAGTGTGTCACAATTTTCCTTTTCACTGAAAAAACGGAAAAAATCGTGATGTGGCATTTTTTGTGGGGTCTGTCTGTACCAAACAATTATTTTTATTACACATTGAGATAGCATCTGTAGGCTGGGGCATCTCTGGAGCACCAAAGTGGTTAATTTATAATGGAGTTCTCGATGTACATTTACACATTTGCACTCTTATCAAGAGAAATGGCAGCTGCTGCGGTTTGGATGCTGCGTGTGGCCTGTTGGGGCCTCGATAATATTTCCATTAATTGTTTCGGCGTTCTGCTTCCAAGCGCATCTCGGAGACGGGGAGAGTAGCTCACTTTTCTATCTTTGTCTGCAAACTCAATGCCCAGGGAGTCCATGGCCCGGAGGATGGCAGCCAAACTCTGGATGGTGTTGCTGTAGACCACGGGCTTGTACTGTTTCACATCGTCCCCAGAGAAGCCATCCTCGTGGATGATCCTGCACACACACACGCGCGTACATATTAATCAGCAGCCACTCACACACTCACACCTGCTAATATGTGTGGAGAAAAGAAATTACCGGTGTCTGTGTGGGTGCGCCTGTGTGCGTGTGCGCGTGCGTGTTCCCGTGCGAACGTCTGTGTGTGTGTGTGTGTGTGTGTGTGTGTGTGTGTGTGTGTGTGCGTGTGTGTTTGTGTGTGTGTGTCTGTACGTGTGTGTGTGTGTTGTTGATATCCTTGGACCTCCTCTACATTAACCTTTCACCCTATATACACCCCTGTATATATGTAATGTCAATATCAATTCAACATATTTAATGTACTCTTGGCCATTTGCTTTCAATAATCTGGAAGAGGAGGACATGTGAACGATGGAATTAATTATTCAGCAGGAGTCACATTCCCACTGTGCGGTAGCATGTCACGGTTTTCTGCGCAAATATTTGTTAACATTTGAAAAATCTCAGATGCATGTTAATATAAACTCCTTAACATGTAGGATTGGGTTCATCAGGCGTGCCCTGTTATGGGAGAGGTCAGCTTTGGGTAGCACTTTGTCTGTGTTTGTTTGAACCAAATGAATGTAACTTCGTAAGACTTATTAGAAAAAAGCCTTCAACAATCCAAATTAGCATCCAAGATGCAAATGCACATACAAACAGATATGCACGCCACACACATACACAGACACACAAACACACACGCAGACACACACACATACACACACACACAATAGCAAGCAGCAACACTTATCCAAGGGTTCTATCAGAGATACATTAACTGCATTCAATTCATATTTCATACGCATAACAAATCAGATAATGTCTTAAAATAACCCGGAAAAACCCAACTATGGTGCTTTTATTACATTTTAGAGTAACCTACTTTTCACACACACGCACGCGCACACACAGACACACAGACACACACACACACACACACACACACACACACACACACACACAGCAGAAGAGCAGAAACCAAAAAACTGAATCTTGCACTGCACTAAATAAACCCGGTGAATAAAAAAAAAGGATGAATTAATTGCCTGACGAAAAAAAGCATTTCTTGAGATAACGGCAAACCACCGAGAACTGGTTATGGACAAACAGATCATCAAGGAGGAGCGATGCAACGAGAGGAAGTGGGGGTGCAATGCAGAGCAGAATGTGTTGAGCTGTAAGAGGGAGTGGGAAAGGGATGCACGGATAGCGCAGGGAATGCAAGATGCTAAGAAGATGTCTGCCATTACTGGAGGATACAACAGCTCCGGTGTTTCACAGAGCGAATTGGCAACATCTTTCAAGTCGAATAAGAGGTTTAGAAAAATAATAGTGATTTAAAATTTGAAAGGTTGAGATTTAGATTAGAAAAGGCACGGGTTTAGATGCGGGTTTAGATGCCATATTTCTGCGTAAATCCGCTTTATATGCAAAAGTACTCAGGGCGATATCAGGCACTTAAAGCCATTAAGATTAAAGCAGAGGTATTCGCTAATGGAGCAGTAGTGACCTCACTATAATTCACACACAAAAACACATACACACGCGCGCGCACGAGCGCGCGTGCACACACACACACACACACACATCCGAGCCGAGCAACACCCACGTATTATTTAGTCAATCTCTCCACACACACACACACACACACACACACACACGTCATAAATCCTTAAGTTAATTCGAAGCCATGGCGGCGAACGGCACCCCCCGTGGCCCCCCGAGGGTGCAGCGGCCTGGTCGGAGGCGGTGCGCCGGTCTGCGGGAGCTGCTCGAGTCCCCGGCAGACCTTGGGCTCCGGCCTCTGGAAACATGGCGGCCCAGCTTTAGCGGAGCCAAGGGAGGCGCAATCTGGGGCCTTACCCTCCGCTATGACGAAGCCGTAAAAAAAAAAACGAGTGGGGGGGGAAATGTATATATATTTTTTTTAAATAAAGACACTTACTTCATCTGCTTGACGATGGTGCTCTTGCCCGATTCCCCACCCCCTGCAAAAAGAGCGGAGGGGGCAAAAGTATGAGAGAGGGAGAGACGCGCAAGCGATTGAATGAAATCAGTACCACGGAGAGCAACCTCCGCCCTAGTCCTGGGCGAGCGAGCCGTCGCGGGAGGGCGGAGGGAGGCGGTGCAGCGGACCCGGGCCGTGCGGAGCGTCTTACCGAGCAGCAGCAGCTTGACGTCCCTTGGCCGCCGTGACTCCATCCTCCTTCAGGTTCTTCTCGATGGCCTTGCTCCGGTCAGAGCGGCGCGCTCCTCGGCGCTCAGTGTACATCCCATGGTTACAGCCGAATGAACAATCCCTTCTTCTCTATTCCGCCCTGTCCCTCGCCGACTCAATCAGTGCGTATCTCTCTCTCTCTCTCGCTCGCTCTCTCTCTCTCTCTCTCTCTCTCTCTCTCTCTCTCTCTCGCTCTCTCTCTCTCTCTCTCTCTCTCTCTCTCTCTCTCTCTCTCGCTCGCCTCGCACGGACCGCTACAGCATTAGGGCCCGAATCGGGGGCTAAATTGAGCCGAGGGATCCAATAAAAGGGTATTTTGTCTCCGTGGTGGCTCGGTGTCTCTCGCTCCGTCCCTCTGGGAGAGGGGGGGTGGGGTCGTTCTGCCGGAGCCTTCGGGGTCGGGGTCTCTACAGGGCGGCGCTGATAGCAGCAAACGCGAGCGATCGCATCGTTCAGTGTGAACCACAATAGAGGCGACGGTTAGAAGGAGGGAGGAGGAGGAGGGGGGAGGAGGAGGAGGCGAGAGCGCGCGAGACTCACCTCAAGCGGACGATCTCGCTGACGTCAGAGCAGCCATGGCCAGAGCTTTAATCACATCCCATGCAAGATGATTTAAATGAGAGCCTGTTTAACGGGCAACTATTGCTCTCTGGTCATGACCACGCAACGTGGCGGTGAGAAAGTAATTCCTGAACATCAACTTGGGTTCATGTTAAAAAAAAAAGAGTGCCAGGCTAAATTGTGAGTAAATACCATAAGAGCCTGAAAAAGAGCAATATAATCATAAATATAAAAACATTCTGCAGGTGTGTATTCTGATTTCATTTAAGAGTATGACATGTATGTAGCCTACTTTCCATGGCAATATATAAGAATATATATAAGAATATGTAAGTCCCAGTTTGCATTTATGTATCAGTTAGTCCTCGGTTGACGTATGGAAAGCAAGTGTGTTAAAAGCTTCTAATCCACACATCACATCTGGATGAACAGACAAGTGCAGCGGGGTGTGTGTGTGTGTGTGTGGGGGGGGGGGGGGGGGGGGGGGGGGTGCGTTTACAATGGACTGTGTAACGACACCGGCCGAGCGGACGCATCAGCCTTAATCGTTCCATTCCTCCTGGCCGGTGGCACCAATAGCGACCATGAGATATAAACCTCATCCCTCGACTCCAATCCGTGGCGTTTAGAGCCGGCCCCGGCTATGCGCGTGGTCACATACAGCACAAGATACATCGGTAATCAGCACAGTTTAATTATTTGAGAGTGTGCAGGTTTGTGAATGCAAGTGGGGGGGGGGGGGGGGGGGGGAGAGAGAGAGAGAGAGAGAGAGAGAGAGAGAGAGAGAGAGAGAGAGAGAGAGAGAGAGAGAGAGAGAGAGAGAGAGAGAGAGAGAGAGAGAGAGAGAGAGAGAGAGAGAGAGAGAGAGAGAGAGAGAGAGAGAGAGAAAGAGAGGGATTATTGCAAATTATACCTGAGGGAATTTTTCCAAAATTATTTTCATCTTCAATTATACTAATGCATCAAACATAAACATGCAGACTGTTTTACAACCATTTAATCCACCCATTTGGCTAAACAAAAATACCCAGTAACAATCACATTTGCGCTTAGCATTTACAAGTCTAATACCTCAACGGTTACATATGATTCTTTTTTTTATTTTGGTTACAAATGGAAAAGTAGAAAAGGCACATCTGCACCAGCGACAACTCGCTCCTCCACAAAACAACAGTTTACAAAGCCAGTGTGTACTGGAGGCCGAGTATAAAAAAAAACCTCTCTGATTATGAACGAAGGCAGTGAGAACACAAGTGGCAGGCATCTCAGGTCACCGCCTGTCTGCACTCGCATGTGATGAAACACCAACAGAACAATCACACACACACACACGTAGAGAACATACCAAAAGGTGCACAGACAGACAGACAGACAGACAGACACACACACACACACACACACACACACACACACACACGCACGCATGCACACGAAAGATAAAATATTGCAATGAGTATTTACCTCCATATACACCACGGTCGCACACCATACCTGCATAGCATATCATCAGACATTCTTCCACCGCGCTCTCTCTCTCTCTCTCTCTCTCACACTCACACACACACACACACACACACACACTGGCCTATGGAGTGTCACTCTCTCACGCTACGCCCAGCAGGTTCTCGGCCAGGCTGGTGAGCTTACAGTCCTCCAGCGCCCGGACCAGCCGGCCCAGCGTGGCGGCCCTGCCCTCCGCCTGGATGAAGCGGTTCAGCATCTGGTAGGCCTGCTCGTACAGGCCCTCCCGCTCATACTCGTAGGCCAGGTTGTCTATGGCGGGGCCCTTCAGGGCCCGGCAGCCCTTGGCCAGCTCGCGGCCCACGTTCCTCCACTGGCGGCCCACGCTGTTGGAGAAGCTGTGGATGTCTGACGTGGTCAGGATCCGGTCCTCTGTCACGCCCAGCGGATGATGGAGAGGGGATGGGGGGTGGGGTGGGGGGTGGTGGGGGGAGAGAGAGAGAGAGAGAGAGAGAGGGAGATTTGTTAATGTGAGACCGGCTTGGTTCTGATTAAATGACTCGTGTCAGCCAACACAGACACAACATGGTTCAGGGAAGGCATTTGTGTTTTCATGTTTAGAATAGGGCGAGGGTGAGGTGCAGCACGTGTGTGGTGACGCGTGCAGTGACGTGTGCGGTGTGTCGTCTCATCATGTTTGGTTGTTTCGAGCGCTGAAATTCATTTCGCACGGATGTGCCCCGTATCGGCACGCACACACGCAGCGCGACAGAGATATATTCACAGGCTTTGTCTTGAGATTTAACATGATGGACAAATACTTGGGGCGTAGACTACGCCATCATTCTGCTCCTGCTGCTGCTAGGTCATGTTTATAATGTAAAACCTGCGGTGAAGCAGAGGAAGACTCAGAGAGAGAGAGAGAGAGAGAGCAGACGACGGGGGACGGGTGGCCCACTCACCGAACACGCCCCTCTGGAAGTGGAAACAGCCACGGGAGGGCGGCGGGTCCAGCTGACACGGCGGGGGGGGGCGGGGCCATCTGACCCAGGGCTTGGTCCTGAAGCTGCTGCTCCAGATCCTCGATGTCGTCGTCGCGCAGCCGAGCCGACTGGGAATCACAAAATAAATGAATCAAAGGCGTTTCAGGGAGTGAGCGCCACGGCCCCGGACCAGCAGGACTGGGAGACGGGAAGACAAACACTGAGAGACGAGATGAGCCGGCTGTGCTGGCGTGGTCACCCAATGCCCGCTCCGCCAGTGAGCAACTGCTGGCACCAGAACCATGGGCTTCATAATATCACACGCGTGCACGCACACCTGGGGGCAGCCGCGGCCTACTGGTTAGGGCTTCGGATTTGTAACCGGAGGGTGGCCGGTTCGAACCCCGACCAGTGCGCACGGCTGAAGTGCCCTTGAGCAAGGCACCTAACCCCCTCACTGCTCCCCGAGCGCCGCTGTTGCAGGCAGCTCACTGCATCGGGTTTAAGTGTGTGCTTCACCTCACTGTGTGCTTCACTGTGTGTCACTAATTCACGATTGGGTTAAATGCAGAAGACCAAATTTCCCTCACGGGATCAAATGAGTAATTCTTCTTCTTGTTTGTGTCTCCAACAACGACCACGTCGGCCCAGCCGGGCCCCGTCGTGTCGTCTCATCTCTTGCCCTTTCCTCAGTTACCCGAATCTTTCAATGTCATAATCACCATGGAAGGTAAAAGCTGGTAAACTACACTCACTGGGAAAATGTGGTTTTCCTAACATCAGCTGGGCATACAACTCATATGTTGGATATGTAATTCTACTAATATTAATACCCATATGATATACAATTATATATACAGTATATAATAAACAATAATCTTATTTTTGAATTTGATATATGAATATTTGATGTTGCTATTTATATTTATATTGTTTGTTTGCAACCCCGACCGCCTCCCTCCCCGTTAATGAACCTGAGCGCCCCAGACGGGCCCCCCCGCGGTACCTGTGACAGGTGTATGTGCTGCAGGCAGTCGTCCAGGCTGTCCAGACAGCGGTCCAGTGTGTGCGTGCCGGCTTTGAGCTGCGTCTCCACTTTGAAGTCGGGCGACACGGCCAGGAGGCGCCCGGCGTGCTGAGAGAGGGACTGACGCACCGCCCCGGACTCGTAGCTCTTCAGGAAGCGCTGGCACGCGTCTGCGTCCGAGAACTTCACCTCCACGGCCAGCAGGGGGTCCGCGTCGTGCATCTTCAGGATCTCGTATCCGCCGAGTCCCCCTGCAGAGTCTGGTTGATGCACACACGAACAGAAACACACGCGCGCGCGCGGACGCGCACACACACACACGCACACGCACACGCACACGCACACAGACACGCACACACACACACACACACACACACACAGGGTCTGAGGTCTGGTTGGCACAGTCGCGGGGGAATGCTGGTGCCCAGTGGGGGGCTTAGGGCGCCTACCTACCTGTCAGGGTCAGCTTGATGACTTTGAAGATGGTGAACTTCTTCTGCGGGTCTTTGTAGAGGGACAGGAGGTTCACGTGAGGACACAGGGACTCCAGGAAGAGAACTGCACATCCCGTCCAGGGTCCGTTCACGCACCATATGTCTGCCATACTCTGATCCATATACGCACACACCCGTGTGCACACACACACACACACACACACGCACGCACTCACGCACACACACACACACACACACACACACACACACGCACACGCACACGCACGCGCACACACACACACACACACACACACACACACACACGTTGACATTAGGATTCAGTAAGTGATCACAATCTAATAAACCTTTGCAATCGGGCCCGCAGTATCTCTCTATTGCTTTGTGATCATAACAGTAAAAATAAACTAAATGTTCACTTCTGCTACACGTCTGCCACAATCCACAACGGAAGCCAGCGAGTGCAGTTAAGGCTTCCTCGTCCTCAAATGTCAGCTACATTTCTCCAAATCCCTCTGAGCGGGAATTAGCAGCATATTCTAAAACACACTCTGGGAAACTAAAGCTTCCGACTGTCCACAACTCACTCACATCCACATACCCGGTCGTGGCACACACAAAAACAACAACATGATTCCAGTCTCTTGTCATTCGCATTTCTAGAGTTGTCCCTCCACAACATGTCCAGATATATATATACAGTATATAACCTCCCCCGCCCCCTTCCCTTCTCTAATAGGGTTATATGAGAGCAAAATATTCATCGCAGTACTCGCAGCAAATATTATGCAACATCAATATACATCACAATGTGCTGGTGTGTTCAGAATCCCCTCCTGCCCAGTCCCATTGAGGTTCATTACATTGAAGTTTATGATAATTTATGGTCGTGATTTTCAAAGTGGGGCCCCCTGATGTGGGAGGTTAGGGGCCTTCAGCCTGTTGATAGTAGGGTACAGTAGTACACTTGTAAACTAATATTATTTCATAATGGAGATAATAATACAAGTGTGCGCACCTTTCAGAAATGCATGTAGCCCATTTTAGAACTCTGTTTTATATATTGACATTTTGTAAAATGTCTTGGTTTTCTGGTGTTATAGTAGCCCATGGTGATGGGAGAGATGTAGTATAATAACACATTTAGAGGGTCTACAGTCAAGGACTGATTTTTGATTTCTAATTACTTTAAACTCCAAAACAGGATAACAAAGGCTTAATTTCATAATGCTGAATGACTGAATCAATATCTGCAGGCTCTCATGGGTGTTGTCCGTAGCTTGTTCAAATAAACATCCATGTAGTCCTGGTGGAAAACCAGCATTTGGTTGCCTTTCTAGAGGGGTGATCAGCAGGCAAGATGTGCTGCAAGAATTATTTACTACAATCAGTCAATATGTGACTTAAAGTGTGTTCAATTATTAATCCTGACCATTCCTAAACATAGGCATGATAGACACCTGATTGTATTTCGTCCACATCCAGCTATAGATGTTGCCCCAGCATACAGGGTAGAGTTCCTGTATACTTTGTATGGATTTTTTTTTTTGTCAATACTGGGCTAAGCCAGCGAGGTTACTTAGATGTATAACATCACATCACATGCATAACATCCATCCTCTACCTACCCCCAACAAAAACAAAAAAACAAAAAAAACAACCCCTGTCATAACCTGCCACAGTGAAATATCTGCTACTACAAACAATTACCACTTGTACTAACATAATAACTTAATCATAACAATATATGTATAGCAGCAACAATCACAGAGAATTTGGCCCTCGACTTGGCAGCCTTGACATAATTTGGACCTGAGTGAAAACTAATTGGAGAACCCTGACCTAGCAATTGGAACGCTCGGAACTTGTTCTGGTGACTTTCTTACTGTATAAACGGCATTGAAATGTTTCACCTTCTTCTGACAAATGTATTTATTGTAAGTTCAGTCAGTCAGTCAGTTTTCTATACCGCTTATCCTCTAGAGGGTCGCGGGGGGGCTGGAGCCAATCCCAGCTGCAACGGGAGGCGGGGTACACCCTGGACAGGTCGCCAGCCAATCACAGGGTTGTATGTCTCTATATGTTAGACATATAGAGACATACAACAGACATACAACCATTCACACTTACATACACACCTATGGTCCATTTAGAGACACCAATTAACCTAATTCCCAACCTGCATGTTTTTGGTCTGTGGGAGGAAGCCGGAGTACCCGGAGAGAACCCACGCAAGCACAAGGAGAACATGCAAACTCCACACAGAAAGGTCCCAGGTGGATTCGAACACAGCACCCTCTTGCTGTGAGGCGACAGTGCTAACCACTGCACCACCGTGCCGCCCCCAAGTTGCTTTGGATAAAAGTTTCTGCTAAATGCACTAAATGTAGGCCTAAATGTAAATGTAGATGTAGATGCCTATATATGTGCATATGAAGTGTAAGATTCAGGATGTGGTAACGATGATATAGGCCTTCAAACATTAGAGATTCAAAAGATAATTACTGTTATTAAAATGTTTGTTTTAACGGTTGTAAACCTCAATGGATGATGTTATGAATGTATTAAGCATGTAAGAAAGCTGTAAGGACATACAATAAAATATATGGGCCTGTTTTTATAGGAAATATGTCAATTCAATACAAAACTAATATCGGCAATCAGAATCACCGAGTTATTGAATACAGACCCCACTATGCATGCAGATGTGCCATCAATCCAAGGCATCGGAGCTCACTTGTGTACGTCTACTCTGCACATTAAGGGCTCTCCGTGGAAAGAACATCATCAAACGGGATTAAGCTTTCCTGTTAAATTAATACTATGCCTTATCCCATATGTAATCATATGCCTGTATGTCTATGCACTGATATTCTATAAATATAATGGCAAGATTAGTTCCCCGCAGATGTACAAGGATTATGTGATGATGAAGAGTTCAATATACAATGTTGCTTTCAGATGCAAATCGACTTACCGCTATCTGCAACTTCTGCGGTGTCCCGAGTGGGTCAGTAGGTTTAAATAGTACAATTAGGAAGCGGGGTGAAGAAATAGAGGATATGTGTAAGAGCGATCAGTGGTCCTCGGCCCACTATGGGACCAGTTTGTTGAATGGGCTGCAGAACAACAATAATCTTGATTTGGGATTGGGATTGGAAGACAGTTAAGTGTAACGAAACAAAACACACTACTCCCCCACCAACATATTTAGAATACACAATACAAATAATTACTCTTTGTTGTCGGTCTGATAACGCAGAGATTCCTGTGATTAATTACTTACCTATAAACTTTGTTGCAATGTTCGGAGATGTTTCCTATGTAGGACGACACCCACCGTCCTCGTAAGAGTTTGCCCACGTGTGATTGGTTGGTAGAGAATCAAGGAGAGATGCAATTGGACGAACTGAAATGATAGACAGATAGACTGGTGGAGGAGGGCTGGCCCTCACAGAGAGGAAGTGGTTGATTTGATGGCGGCTGTAGAGTCCTTTAGAGACTATCTAGGCGGCTTGACCGACCTCTGACCACGCCTTCCCCTCTCTGACCCGGCCTCGTAGAACTTGTTCTGCGCATGCTTGCCAAAGCTTAACCAAGTGCAGTGATTTATTCATTGTCTTGATGGACAATTATATTTATACGCCAGAGTATTAACTATTATTCTGTGGATAATCGTTTTGGGTTTGAGTGATTAAACAAAATCAAAATCACGTGATTTTCAATTGGTTGTAGAATTCATAATTTATTTCCTCGAGATATTATTTTCATATTTTTTTCTTATTGAAAAAGAAAAAATGTTTTTAATAACTCATAAGAACTAAATGTAAACTGGCTTCGGCCACAGCTGAAAATAAACATGTTATATTATTAGTAGTACCACGAGGGGGTGACAGAGTTTCTTCAACATTAAGTGGTCGTTTTAGTCGCTATAAATTATAATACACGTATTTTATTAATACAGCCAATTCATTTTTAGTATATTTAAATTATAATATAATATATACAATTCTAATGAGTTCAGAAACGTTTGGCCTTTGTGAGCAACAACACATTGCATACTTAACAGAAAACCAAACTTGGCTAAGCTACAATAAAAACAATCTCAAACCTTTAAGCTCCTGCTGTACGTCATCTTGACCCCATTCGTAAACTTGAAAGACGCAGCCAAAATGCTGCAATTAATTGCACTGCATCAATTACGGCCTAAAATTGATTCAGCCGATAAAAAACAAACAAAAAAAAAACACGAAAACGGGAAAAAGTCAAAGATTTATTCATAGTACACAAAAGAAAAGTCGTAAAATGTTCTAGGAAGGTTATTGCCGTTTTCTTGACTGGAACTTTTGTGGTTGATATGTTTGACAAACTTGAGGGTCTCCTTGTCTCTGTACACCAGAGCCAGGCAGTTATCCTCGGGGTGCACCGTGAGCAGCTCCTCGTCCTCCTCGTTGGCCACGTACGACGTGAACCCCCCAAACTCTGACGGCCAGTCTGTGGGGACACAGAGACCACCACACCATCAAATTTGAATTTGAATTTTGAATTTGAATTTGATTTGAATGACTCTTTTGATCCCGCAAGGGAAATTTGGTCTTATGCATTTAACCCAATCGTGAATTAGTGAAACACTCAGAACACAGTGATGGTGAGGCACACAGTGAGGTGAAGCACACACTTAAACCCGACGCAGTGAGCTGCCTGCAACAGCGGCGCTCGGGGAGCAGTGAGGGGTTAGGTGCCTTGCTCAAGGGCACTTCAGCCGTTCGTACTGGTCGGGGTTCGAACCGGCATCCCTCCGGTTACAAGTCCAAAGCCCTAAGCAGTAGTCCGCGCCTGCGCCAAACTCGACAAAATGGCGTCGCTGTAATGGATGGGGATTGGCCGATGTCTCGGGCGGCGGCTCTCCGCCATGCGCGGGGACTTACCTGAGCAGCCGAAGGGCAGGATGAGGTCCAGGGCGTACTCTGCTCTGACCGCCTCTCCGTCGTGCAGCAGCGTGTAGCCGCCGTGGGTCCAGCGCCGCAGCTCTCCAACGTACTCGGGCGTGCTCGGCTCTGCAGAGGGGACACGAGTTAGCGGAGACCCCCTTAGACTTAGCCGCTGAGGATGGGTGGGTAGCTTTTAGCGTTGCCTCAGTATCTCCCCCCCCCCCCCCCCCCCCCCCGAGGTCACTCTACCTTTGGCCTTGCTCGTCTTTTTCGTCGACGGCACCTCCATCGCGGACCCCGTGGCTTCACCGTCCCTCGCGCTCTCCGGGGTTTCCTCCTCCTCCTCCTCCTCCTCCTCCTCCTTCTCACCGTCGTCATCGTCGTCGTCGTCATCGCCGTCATCGTTGGGGCAGAGGAAGTGCAGCCTGAGGCCCGTGAAGTTGGAGAGCAGCAGGAAGAAGGCCTCTGAGCACAGCAGCTCCCAGCAGTCGCTCACACACGCGGGAAGGCTTTCCGGAGACGCCACTTCATAGGACCTGAGGACCCGTCAAGAGTTAGGGGATGGGCAGTACATGAGATGTCATGAGCAGAGGGGAGACGGGAGGCGGTGGTGGAGTTGACCTGTTGTTAGGCGGACCCCTCCTCACCCACTGGATCTCGTGAAGCCGCAGCGCTACGCTGACCTCCGCAAACTTCTCCTCCTGGCGACGGAAAAGGTATGAACAGCGAGGATGGAAACACGAAAAAAAAGACGACAAAAGAAGGATGCTGCACCTTGAGGAAGTCCTTCAGCTGTATTTCCGAGCTCTCTTCAAATTCCTCCTGAATTTGCTCCTGGTAGGAGATGTCCAGATACATCGGATTCACCCACTCGAGCAACAACGTCTCCTGTGGAAAGAAATGCGCAACATTTCAAGCTTTCAGTAAAAAAGGAAAAAATAAACTATGACTATGAAATAAACTATAACTATGACAACAGAGCGACAGTAGATGGACATGGTGTCCAGGTCACCGACACTGTGGATGGACGTGGGCATCCACGTTATCATCTAGCACCCATGACTCACATCTCTGGGCAGGTGAGGGCTCCTCGGGAGGGGTTCCTCGATGTGTCGGGAGGGGCGCTCCAAAGAGGGTCCGTGGAACCAGCCGCTCAGCGACAGACGACACTTGTCCTCGGACAGCACCTCGGCCACCTGCAGGAACACCGTTTACCAGAGCGCAGCACAGTGTAGCATACCGCTCGCGTGAGCTTTAGCAGATCTGTGGTCCAAAGCAATTTAGAGGAGTTTCAAAAGTCAACGTCAATTCAGGGGACAGGGAGGGAGAAGACACACACGTGTGTCTTCTGGTGGGAACTCACCTGGTGGAACGACACCGGGGACACTTCGAAGAGCACGAGTGTGTTCCAGGAGGGGACCAGAGACTTGACAATATGTTTTGGTTGGAGGTGACCTGGCAAAGGGGGGTGGGGGGGGGTACAGCTTTCAATGATTGTTCTTTGATTGAGGAGGGCTGACTACGTACTGTGAGACACTCACTGTCTGTCGCGTACAGGTCCAGAGTTCCTCCATCACTGCTCTGCCACGGAGGAACCAGGTACAGGATGAAGGCCACGCGCCTGCCCTCCAGTTCATCATCATGACAGAGGAGAATATCTGGAGAGGGGGAGGGAGAGAACGGTAACCGCAAGGCTCCTGGGACAGGACACTGTCACACACAATCCTCAACCTGGTATGTGGTGTGATATTCCAAATGTGCGACTTGGGGACACATGTTACCTGTGAATTCACAAGACATTGTAATAAGTGAGTAATAAGACACGCTACCAGTGCAATAATAACATATAGGTTACCTTATTAATAAGACATGTTACAAGTGTATTAATAAGACTTGTTGAAATTGTATTAATAAGACATGTTACCAGTGTATGAATAAGACATGTTACCAGTGTATTAATAAGACATGTTAAAATTGTATTAATAAGACATGTTACCAGTGCATTAAGACATTACCAGTATATTGGTATTTGGCACATGAGATGTCCACCGTTGGCTCCAACACAACACCCAAGACGTCTCCGAGCCACGAACGGAAACGTCCAAATAACGCTGCCCTGATACCAAGAGTGAAAAAACACCTGTCTATTAACTAGTTATAATCATCAAGATAATCAACACCAAGCAGCCAGATGTTCCCTCACACGGTTTAGAGACGTTAATACGCAAGACAATGCACTGCGGGAGTGCTCCCTCTTTACCTCAGGCCTGCTATGTGTGACTCAGTCCTCTCTCGTAGGTCATCCGACTGCATGGGGAGAGACCCAGAGGAAAGGCGTTATCAGACGACGGCGTGGCCCCCCTTGGAGCTGACTGGCAGAACAGAGCGTCGGCCCCGCCAGGCCCTACCTGCTTGAACTTGTAGAGGTCGTTGGACTTCTCGTGAAAGCCGAGCTCAAGGAGTTCTTTCTGCAGATTCTCTGTGAACGCCTCGCTGTGGATGAAGTTCTTAATGACGCAATGTGGGAAAGGGTAGCAACTCAACTCCAGGTTTTCTGCAAAAAAACGACGGGTGTTGGGGAAATGATAAGGAAATGTGATAACAAATACACTCCTGACTTTTGATGCGTGCGCCTGATAAATGTCTAAAAAAGGTGACCAAAAACTGCCACCCTTATCCCAGTGGAAAAACATTGCCGTTACGCAGAAAGCAGATGATACAAACATTGTACAAATGGGGCGCAAAACAATGAAAAATAAGAGTTGCACACGATAACGAGGTCCTACATGGTGTGCTGAGCATCGTCGGCATGGCCTGATGCACACACCCTGGGAGACTGTATTCGATTTCATGGCGCGTTTCACAATATGTTTGAGGTTGGATTCAAACAGTGGACCTCCTGCACAGCATTGTGCCACGCGCTCTACCCCAGAGCCACATGCAGGCATCCCTCAGCAGGGACAGAACAGACATCATCCACGCTTTGGACAAAAGGTGGGCTTGGCAAGTATGGTGAAATGGTACGTGTTTCCATAAGAGCAGGTTTACCAGAGGGGAAACTGTGGAGTGGAGTGTGTGTGTGTGGTTGATGGCTCGTTTCAGCAGCCTCACCTGGCCTGAGCCAGACTGATTAGTCCCTGGGGCAGGGTGAGGCTGCACACCTGTTGTGCAGTGAACACTCAGTGTGCACCGATTAAGGCCCCGTTTACAAAGGGGCAAGACACAGATATTTCCCTGCGGTTTGGCCTCTCATTTACACGAAAACCCAGTTTTTAATCACAGAAAACGATTATTTCAAAAAAAAAAAATGTTAACAGTTTGTTTGGCTATTTATGCGTGTTGATGTAAATTACAATGATTTTTGAAACGATGTGTGCATCGTATCATTGAAAACGGAGGGGGGGGGGGGGGGGATATTAATATTAATTTGTCTAAATATGAATGTGTAAATGTGGCCTAAACCAGCCATCACCACACACATCTCAAGAAATATCCTACATGGCAGCATGCAACACCTGCTCTGTCAATCATTTATCTTTCAAACTCAAACTGCAATAAACCAGTTTCCAATATCAACAACCTGTGTTCTGTAATTCATGACAAGGGACTTGGTTGCAGTCAGATTTGAGCCAGGGATCTCCCCCACACACAGTCCACAGCAGCCATGTGCTCTACCACTGGACCCCTACAGGTACTTATACATTGACAAGTGAAGATGCTACATTTAGAGAGGGAATTGTGAGCTTGGTAAATATTGTAAATGGTGTTAGTGTGCCATAAAAGCAGATTTACTGGCAGGTAACATCTCAAAATCATCAAACATGTAAACAGTGGCAAAAGGTATGTTATGACATCTCTAACAACATGGTTGGTTGAGGTCAGATTTTAACCAACAACTCTTTCAAGTAAACCAAAAAAATCCACCATCAACACCGACTTTAGAGATATGATGTGTGCACCGATTTGAGAGCCAGCCAGCAATCACAAGGGTTACGATAGGAAAACTTCAAACAAATACATTGACTTTGTCTTCCGAGATATACACTTGGCATGACGAAAAGTAGGGCAGCAGAATACTATGGAATATTCGTTTTAGCCATCTTGGACAGCCGAGCCTACAATGTTATGAGGCAGAGTTATAGCTGTTTAAATGTCCCGCCTTTGCTTATATTTAAGATAAAATTGTATATCATTGCAGTTTTTGGTCTAATGGTTATGGTTTGTTCACCATATAGTCTCACAGTTACCTGGTACATGTTTACCAAGTCTGCAGCTTTTACAACATCAGGCACTGAAACAATTGGTGTCTGGACGTTTGGTCAAGTTGTGGTCATTGCATTAAATCCCAATGGTTGTACCACATGGGTTGCGACTAGAAAGGTGTCCATCGTGACAAATAGTGCATACATACAAAGTGTTATGCATATTACACTTTCCTAGTGGAAATGGCAGCCTGTTGAAGTTTTTTTTTAATTTAAGCTCCAATTGTAGCGCCACCTATGGGGAAGTCTGGCCCGTGCTTTGCATCCCTTACTTATTTTACAAGTTTTACCAGCCTGCCAATGTAACTTTTTACAATGTAGTTTTCGAAATATGGCCGCATTTACCAGAAAAATAATATGAATACAATATAGTTCCTACGGATGTCGTAGGACCCCCAATAACCCACCCATCAATTGCCTGCAGGACAGACTGCCACACGGGGCATTGTAAATGACAAACATAACATTCATATCTGATGACGCACTAATCCTTGCACCAATTGTAACACAACAGCAGCTCCGATCGTAGTGAACGATAGTAATCCAATATTAACGTACGAGGCATTTTCAATGTAATTGCTGCAATCATACATCATGCAGTCTACGTCATTCTCCTTATTGAATTGATGTGTGTTATGAATGGCTTCCATGCTCAGATTAGTCACCACAATGTCGGTCTGCATGAGACAGGGTGGGAGACCTTAGACCCAGCTCATACAGTCATCATAAACCCTGTCACACTAGTACATCAGACCAACTTTGATCACTGTACTGAACTTGCCATGAGAGTAGTGAACTCCTTGAGACCACGCTTCCTTCACGGCTTTCTTCACTTCCTCGTCGTCTACCACAAGAGAAAGCTGAGCTACTTCTTCGCGTTTCTTTATCCTTTTCCGCTTCTCTGGGTTGTCGCTGTTCTCTTGTTGTCGTTTAGAACTCATCGCTAACACCTCATGCTCCACATTTGGATGTTTACTTTGGTTCACGCTGTTAAAGTCCGGTCCCGTCGCAAGGTAAATACGTCAGCGTCGTCTGGTCTCAACAGCGCAGCCAGACTGTCGCACGGTAACTACGTCAGGCGCAGGCCACGAAATAGGAACACATCGATGACATTTTCTTAGATACTGTCCAAAATATAACCGTTATTTAGTTTTCTTTCCAACATATATTACATGGTATTATCAAGTTGCTATTAATATATATTTATATATTTAAATATATTTAGCATGTCAATTATTATAGGGCTATAGGCATAATATATATGGAGACTTTTTTATTGACTTTAGCGAATTGTGCAGCAGAATATAAACATTCTAGAAGCCTATTCTACAGCTGTTCAAAAAAAAAGAATGGGCCTCTGCTGAAACAGTCCCAAGTAGAAAATCATTCTTTATAATACACCTCTTGAGACCACTACAAAGAATGTCAACAGTGGATCCTTCTAATACATATAACACATAATGGAAAATGCTCAAAGGATTTAACAAATCCTGTGTGTCATTCACAACCAAGTGCACAGGCAATCCTTAGGAGCCTCCTGGCTGTGGGAGCTATAAAAACAGTCCTCATCCCAGCAGTTTAATCCAGAAAGAGCTTTACAGATTGTAACATTTCAGTGTGAAGAACCAGAATCTTACTATAAACGTACTATGACAATCACTGACATGGTGCTTAATCTTCACCCCAGTTAGAAAACACATTGCTTGTTTGGTAATGTAATAAATAGTGCTTGCAATCCCTTCCAAAAATGTGCATACAAACCTGAATAATTCCATCAACACACTTCAAAAAGAGCTCATTCCTCTAAACAAACTGTTTTATTAAAATAAAAAAGAACACATACATCATTACAGGTTAAAAGAAGAAACTCAAAGTTGTAGCATTTTTTTTCATTTTCTCTCTCTTTTTTTTTAATCAGATCAACCTTTTGGGAGTAAAATCAATTTTAGAACCACTGGGATCAGGAAATAACATATGATAGAAAATATCTTTGACACAAAATCAGACCATATTTTCTTTCCATCAGCAGTTGATGACCCAGGGCAGTGTCCATTGTCCTGACATGTAGGAGGAGCCTGTCTGTGAAAGTCCTTGCTGTGATGAAAAGTGTACTTCCAAGTCACCAACTCCTCATCTCTGAACTTGACATCCATAACCAGCTGCACTCACAGAGACAGCCTTAGACGTGTTCACTCCTGTTAGTTGTAGATGAAGTTGAACCTAAAATGGAAGAAATACAAAAAAAGGCATTATTTTGGAACAAAAATAATGTGCTGTATGTTGAAGGCAATGTCAATTTCGTTGGGAGTCTACAGCAAGAATTGTTCTGTTATATGTATATCCAAGTCACCAATTCATCTTTATCCTTTACATTAATCTATGACAGATAAATACAATACGTTTATATAAGTTTAGTTCAAATACAAGTTTGTTAAAAAAATTGCCATCCAGCTTCAAATCAAACGCATCCCATTCCATTACAGTCAAAGCACCCTCTATTCCAAAAACAAGAAGGGAACCAGTGCAATACCTGCTCAACAGCTGCGGGAGGCTGGAGATGATGGGTCCGTATCCAGGGGCGTTGTCATACAACTCAAAGAGAGGAGCAGCCACCAGCTTGTAGTTCTTAGGAACCGCAAACAGGGCTGAAGGGTACACACAGGACACTTCTCAATTCAATCCCTTCCATACATTTAGCCAATCGCCAATTTAGAATTATAGTCAGCCATTTTAAAAAGTTTTAAAACGGACCTTTTTCTTGGAGCTGCACCACAAACAGCTTCTTGTGCTCTTTGGGTTTGGTTGTGTGAGCCGGAATGTAAGGGTACTAAAAGACATCAAACAGCAGTGAACATTAGTCTCCAGACAGACTTTAGAAGAAGCAATCTCTAAGAGGCTTAGATAGATAGATAGATAGATAGATAGATAGATAGATAGATAGATAGATAGATAGATAGATAGATAGATAGATAGATAGATAGATAGATAGATAGATAGATAGATAGATAGATAGATAGATAGATAGATAGATAGATAGATAGATAGATAGATAGATAGATAGATAGATAGATAGATAGATAGATAGATAGATAGATAGATAGATCGATATTCATCCCGAGGGAAATTTTAGAAAAAAAAAAGTAATTCTAATTCCCAAATGTCCTACCTTTTGTCTTCAATAAGACTTCAATAAAACATAACCAATGTGTAGTCCACGTATGTATTCAGCAGAGATTCCAGCAGAAACGGAAAGCATTTTTTTTCTGAATCAACTTTACTTTCAAATAGCCATCCCCATTTTCGTCAACAGAGGTAAATATTAGCCGGAATAAATCTGTGCCATTATGCAATGGCTTGTGTCTGATCAGTAGCAGTAGGCCACTCACCTGTGGGGGCTCAAAGTTGGGGCGCCACCAGTTACCTATGCAGTCGTCAATGACCCAGTCCTGCTTCACTCCATCTTGTCGCCCCAGGATCTAACAGGCAGAGCAGCGATATGACAACAAAGAACCTCAACACCATGACAAGACACAGCACAACACGACGGGTGCGGTTACCTCAGTCATGAGACGTTTCAGTCCATCCACCTCATCCTCTCCTGGACTCAGCTCGCCACCGGGCCTGCATTGGGGTGGGTGAAGGCAAGATATTGGAATCTAAACCGTAGATAGCACGTATAGGCTATGGACTATCAAGAAGCATACTTACAATTTGAAGAAAGTGGTACCCAGCTGCAGAAGCAAGACATGGGGGAGTCGGTGTTCATGCACAATGAGAACCCCCTCCACCGTCCTCCTCATACCCATCTTGTCAAACTCCTCTCGCATCCGCTGGAACCTGGCGGCCACGGAGCTGTCCTTTTCATACAGGGGCTCCTTGGTGCCGAAGGTGTAGTTTGTCAAGGGGTACCTGAAATAACAACAACCCCCATGTGAGCTCCACTTAAAACAGAGACCTGAACTCCAATTTACCAACGTATAGGATACATTGGTTCACGTTCTTAAGCACCCAAGAAGAACACATGCACAATGCATTACGTGTGGCCAACTACGCGTATTTGAAGAAAATAGGCGGAGACCTATTTAGGACCACTGAGGCGGATAAACTCACAGGTTGATGGTTCTCTCCAGGCTGAGCGCCTTGGCAGGGCCGCTCATGTACTTGCTTCCGAACTGGACCGACCCGCCGCGCGGCCAGCCGGCGCTCGAACGGCTCGGAGGGACAATGGACATGGCTGAGGAGGGGACGACGAACCGCCTGCGAACAAACCCGTGCGACGGAGACCAGCGTGCACGGAGAGACGGCTGGATGCGGGGAAATAAATGGATGATTGTGGAAACCGCGGAACTGCAAAAAGAAGTGCTTGTTTCTTTTATGTTCGGGCCCTCCCTTTCCGCGCCTCTCGTGCTGTAGTTCTTCAAGGGGTGTTGTTACAGCGACACCTGTCGTTTGGGAGTGATGGATTACACTTAATTATATACCAGTATTATGCTTGTGATTAAGAATAGCATATAATTCAATTATACGGGTTTTTTTAAACATCATCTAAATTCTATGATGTCCTTGTCTTAATGAGACAATGGTAAATGCAACCATTGCATAGATTAATCAGTGTTTTTTTAATCACTGATTATTCATGGCCTCACCTTTCTTTTGAAAATATTATCTTACATATAGTATCATATGTATCATGTGTACAGTATATATACATACATATATTGTACTGTATTGTATGTACAATGGATATTTGCTATTTATTGCTTTTGTTTTCTTATTTTTATCTATTTTCTCCCAAATAGGAGAAATACCACATAGGTCGATAGTTAGCTGAGAACAATTTACAATCTTTGATCCAGACCTTAACAGTAGTGTATGAATAAATCATTATTTATGATCATTATTTTCCTTTGAGTAATATGACAACATTAAATGATCAAGTCAACAATCCATTTAATAGTCAAGAGTATGTCTCTTATCCATCTATTGTAAACATATTTTTTTTACCACAGTTCTTCTCATACAGTACATCATTATACGTGCAGTCAAATATTCACACATATCCATAAAAATAAAAAAACAACAAAATACGGACAAAGACGCTGCTGGATTCTCTTCTGTCCTCCAATGGGGATGGCCGTTCTTTGGTCCCATGGCCCCACTCCTGGTGTGGTGCTGTCAGGTGGCCGTCCCGATCGCTCCTCAACACTCCCTCACTGGAGCCCCTCCTGCCACTCTCACAGTAGTTGGTCCCACGTGGATGTTGTTGTTGTTGTTGCTGTTGTTGTTGTACGCCTTCTTGAAAGAACTTATTTTTCATGGGAGACGGAATTGGTTTCGTCTCGTTGTGGTTCAGCCTCCAGGTGGGCCTCGGTCCCGTTCTGTTGCTCCTCTTTCGGAGCCTGATTGGTCCCGGGTCCGGGTTCGTCACCCACGGCGCCATCATCAGTGACGTCCTCCCTCTCAGAACCGTGCCGGGTCGTCTCTCCCTCTGCGTTTGGGAGCTCGCTTCCTCGGCCCTCCTGGCTGTTTCCGTTCCTCTCATTTTGCTCGCTCCTTTGAACATTGCTGTCGTTGTCGTCATCTGCCGCTGAAAAAAAAAACACCGCAGTCAGCGTAACTTCAACTTTAAAATGAGGGCATCTGTATACTTAAATGCTCAGCATTTACCTTTTTCCTTCATCGTTGAGTAGTGCCCGGGCTTTTCCTCTGGCGGTGTTTGCACATTGATTACCTCGGCCTGGCTGTTGTACGTTGGACTAGTGGAGTCCGGGGAAGCTGCCTTTGGCACAGTGACAGAGGGGGCTTCTGTAGCCTCAGAAGTGCTGATGCTGCTCAAGTGTGTTGCACCTTGGTTGTTTGTGACAGCAAGGTTAACTGAGGATGGGGTTTCTGAATGAACGGTGGAGATGGAGGTAGTGGTGGATGTAATGGATGGATGTGTCGCATGTGTGGACCCTGAGGTGGATGACATTGGGCAGGAGGTATTAGTGGTGTCTGAGGGGATGGGGGGGCCTGGCTGAGTGCTTGGAGAAGGTGAAACAGAGTTAGTGCCATCAGTAGATACCGGGCTGGTAACACTAATGGTAGCAGGAGTGGCAGCATGAGACGATGCTGTTGATACTGTGCTAGGAATGGGGTCCGTCGGGTCTGTCGTTTTACAGACAGACGACGCCTCAACCAAAACCTGGGCCGGAGTCACTACAGATGGAGCCGGGGTTTCGGAGCTGGTAAAGATATCAGTGGTTGGGGGGAGGTCAGGGTGGGCTGCGGCATGGGCTGAATGAGTAGTGGGGGAGGACGGTGTGTATTGGAAGACTCCTGCTGAGACCACGGATGCCGTGTCCACAGCCGTGGCGTCCGAAGACGTCACGGGAGAAACGGAAGCAGAAGCCGTACAGTTTGTGATGGCCCCATTAGGAACGGGCAACGGTGAATGAGTTAATGCGCTCGGTGGCATCGCGGCAGCCGGGCTCTCACTAATGGACGCCGACACAGAGGAGGTGACAGAAGGCGTGGTCGTTGATGTTGTTGTTGTTGTTTTTGTTGTTGCGGGGGGACTGAGGGGGGTCGAAGTAATGGACTCAAAGGAAGTGGAAGATGCAGGAAGAGGCGATAATGTGTCTGAGGATGTGGTGGGGATTGTAATGGCGGTCAGAGAGAGCGGAGACGCAGGGGGGACCGCGGCAGCGGCACCGGACGCCGGGCCAGGCGACAACGTTTCCGCTGAGCTGTTAGCGGTAACGTTAGCGGCCGAGGACTGCGTTGCAGCGACGGCAGCGCCGCCATCGACGGGCACCGGAGGCGAGGCCTCTGTGGCACACTTGGCCTCAAGCTCAACAGGTTCGGGGTGCTCGGCGGTGTCAGAGGGAGGGTCGGCTGGGGCCGGGGGAGAGGCTGTGACGGTGTCTGAATGAGGGATGAGGGAGGTTGAGGTGGAGGGTGGGGGAGAGGGGGTACTGAGGACGGGGCAGGGAGAGGGGGAGGAGGCTGAAGGGTCTGGGGGGCAGGCTTCGCCCGGTGCAGACGTTTCAGCCTCCTGTATTTTAGCCAGCTCGTTCTCTGGTGTGCTGCGGCCTGATGCTGCGGGCTGTGGAGGGCCGGGCTTTATGACCGGTTTGGGAGGCAGGGCGGGCTTTCCTGCTGACTCGTGCGCGGATGCACTTTGTCGAATTTGAGGTCTTGTTTCTACAAAAGAGCAAATGCAGTATATTAAGTTGATGTATTCATTTTTTTTTTTAAAAGGACAATTTAAAATGAGTGGTGAGTGGGTTACCTGAGGAGGTGGTCATAGTCCATGGTTTGGAGAAAGTAGGTGGCGGCTCTGGTTTGTTGTCTATTATAGTTCCTAGTTACAATAAATATATAAAGAGAGATATTTTACATATTGTATATATTTTTATGCATTGTAATGCCCATGTTATAAGCAAAGAATAACGGCAAACATAAATACAAATATTAAACATATATTAAATCTGTTTAATATATACCAACATAAAGTTTTACCTTCAGAGTCAGCCTTTTTCATCTCTCCCTCCGGATTCTGTGAAAATTGCATCAAATAATTGGATTTTTACATTTGCATGCCAACAGATCAGACAAACATCAGAGAAGCTGCAGGGAGAGCACCATATGTGGTGAAACATCTTGCCATGTTGGTGCTAAGATGGCGCATGAAATGGGCACCGATTCACCAGGTTTTGTCCCTGTAGTTTATTGATATTCTATGGTTAGTCTTTTAAATGAATGCATGCTGGATACCACACCTGTTCCTCCGCTGGCTGGGATTTCGTCACACCAATACGTTGCAGCATGAGACTCAGCTTTTGCTCAAAGCTATGCTGGCCATCAAAGGTTTTCTGTAAAAAAAAAAAAAAAACCCTCTTTAACAAACCAAGACATCCAACTCCATCTTCTGCACTACAACACTGATCCGTTCCTGTGGAACACAAAGCCTTTCGAAACGCATAGCCTCACCTTCGCCGTGTGTCTGGTACTGCCGGTCCCAGGTGCTGCTGACCCAGACAGGAGGATGAGTGACTGGGACTTCCCCTCTCTGAGGGCCCGTCGCGGGGGCGCCGCGTCCCTCCTGAGCGGCACGGAGCCCGGGCCGGGCGTCTCCTCCGCCGCCCGCTCTCCAGTCGCAGCGCCGTCCCCCTTCTCCTTCTGCCGCTCGCTATCATTTTCCTTATCGTTGTCTTTATCGCTGTCCTTGACTTTGTGCTTGTCTTTGTCGGCCCTGGCCGCCTCCCGGAGGGGGCGGATGAGATCGGCGATGGACGCCTTCTTGGAGCGCCCCTCTTGGCTCGTCTCGGTTTTCAGGCCTCGTCTCTTTCTCAGAGTGAAGAAGTCCCCGAGCTTCCTCCTCAGGGTTTTGGTCGGAGGAGGACAAGACGCGGCGCTGGCGTGGACCGATTCGTCAACGATCAGCGGTGAAGAATCATCTTCGCTTTTCCTGCAGGGAACACCACAACAACTTCACCACGCGTCGACTCCATTACGTGATGTACGGTGGAGAGGTTGTGGTACGATACAACCTTTACGCTTATTAAGGCGGTTCATTAACAGTGTTCTGTGTCCACACAAGCTAAACAGAGATTGGTAGATGATGGATGTACTTACAGGGAATCGGCAGGAAGTACCCTTTTAGTAAAGAACTCCTCCACGCCCTCATCCACCCGGCCCATGTGTTCAACGGTTTCATTTTCACTCTCAATTATTGGCTCCTATTAAGCACATACAATCACACAGACACATGAATACAGTGACACCAAGCAGACCGCAAATCATCAAATACAACTCAGAGAAAACCTGCCCCCTTTTTCAATTCCCTTCTCTGATGATGAAGCCTACTTCCAGCTCTGGTACAAAAAAAAAAGAAAGATTGCCCTTGGATCCAAGGGAAATGATAATAACCTGGCCCACACAATTATCAGCTACTCAGGGAAATATCAACCGTATCAGTTCACATCTGTGTGCCCTAACATCATGATATCAGAGACAGCCTGGAGAGCGTATTTTGAGCAGCAAGTGAACACAGTGTTACACAATATCTTTTTCAGGGGAGTCACTTGAATCCTGCTGCTTTCCTAGTGTCTTTTCCCCACAGAATTCCCTGAATAAATATATATCATTAGAGACTGCAAGCGTGAAAGATTTATGGATTTCCTACACCCACAACAATTATACATCACTCACGCACAGATAAACGCATAAAGTGGTGGATGGATGAAACAGCTGGTGGCCAGCACAATGGGAACATCTCCTTTGAGCACGCACACACCGTGCATCCTGAACATGACCCTCCCTCCCTTCCCCTGCCCTCTCCAAGGCTTTCCACGGCTCTCCCACCGTTCCCCTATTACATTTCTCCTATCTCATTACCTTCCATTTTGTGTGCATACACACACACACACACACACGCACACACACACACACACTGAATCTCCCTTTCACTCCCATCGCCGTCTCCAGCTCTCCTCTCTCGTGCAGAACCACACACACACACACACACACACACACACACACACACACACACACACACACACCTTTTTCTTCCGCCTGTTTAATTTGTCTAGTGGGTCTGTCACGGTACCTGCGGTCTGCTGGGCCGATGGTTGAGTTTCTGCCGGTGGGGTCTGGGTCTGCTCTGGGTGTAGTGTCTCAGCGATGGCCCGCCCAATGGCAGCTCCATTGGGGAGACACGGCACTCTGTTGCCGTGGAGCCGCGTTGCCTTGGCTCTGTTGCCGAGGCACCGTTGCTATGTGTGGGGAGTACCAGCAGTATGTAATGCCTCGGCTTAAGTGGGAGGGGACAAGCCGGCTAGACTGACAGACCTCGCCTTGTTCTGCCCCTCCCCTCGCAGGGGAAAAGCGTGAGAAAAGGGTTGGGGGTGAAGACACAATGAGCAGTTAAAAAATGAGAAAGAACAAATTAGAGATTGCACATCTTTCATGTACAAAAGGACATATCATAGGTCAACACGCTATAATAACAATAAGTGAAACAAAACCAATTGTTTTATGATTATGTAATGTATTAATTATTCATTTTTATATGCGGAAGATGCTTTGAATTACTGAATAGATGTTTTATTGGTTGACTAGCTTTTTTCCAAAGGCAATTTTGTTGGAAATAAATGATCGCAAGATGTTTCTTCATCGTTTCCAGACAAACCTGTAATCAAATTAACTACCATCCTTTGTTGAGCTAAAATAATGAATTTTGCATTCAAGCTTACTGAAACTATAGAAAAATAAAGTGTTTTAAATGGCTTCATAGCTGTTGATTATGATTGAGATGGTTATCCTAAAGCCCTTTGAAGGAATTAGGCAATACATTGTTGCATGCTGCAACCTTATTAGCATGATTGAAAGTTCACTTGGTAGTGGATGTGTGAAGAATATTCAAGTCACCGTATGCAGACTGTCACAAAAACGTGTTTTAGTTTTTAACTTGAAGATTGATCAAAACTAAACTAATCATGAAGGTATTATTTAATCCTATTTTTGAAACTTAAAAATGGCATTATGATATTGTGATTATATAATTTAGACCGTGTTGCTATAGCTAATACTATTGATTCTATAGGCCGTATCACAAACTAAACATAGGCGGCTTAGGGCGTATAGGTCCCTACTATTACATCCACCTTTAGAACTAACCCTTACGTACTGGTGATACTGGTGGTGACTATGGCACCAATTGGAATTAGTCCATACGTATAGGAACAAAACGGTGGAAGAGAGCAGAACACTGGTTAAAAACCTTGGATGCATCATTAGTTTCTGTGTGTGGGAGCAGATGGGCATCCTCTGGTAGAGCCATGGCTGTGTACACACGTTAGGTAGACGCGTGGAACGCCACGCCCCTCCTCGTCATTCACCCGAACGCGCATGCGCGTTCGCCGACGTGTGCCGCCATTTTGTGCCTCCTAATTCCTCAAAAGCCGTAAACATTAGAGAGGGGAGGCGCACGAGACGACGGCCGTGCACTCCAAGGGTTCACGTCGATGCGTCGACATTGAATGAAAGTTTAGCGCTGCACGAATCAACATCGTACCGTTCGCGAATATGTTTTAAGCCCACTATGAAAAGGGTTGCAGCAATTCATGCGCTCAGATGGATTACATTATGGTGCACGGTCCTGTGGTTCTGATCCACACAGCGGAACACAGCTCCGCTCCCTTCGACTAAAGACATTTCAGAGCAAATCAATGTTCATAGTGAGATGATGCTCCACCTCAACATAAACGTGCTAAACATCCAGGGTCCCGCGATGCAGTCCAAGCAGAAGCAATAAAGAACCGTGGTAATAAACATGGGTTAACGCCCCCTAGATTGGAAGCCGAAGGACTAACTAACTTCATACGTTGCTTCCTTTGTCTCAAAAAAGCACATTTTATAACGGGTAGTTTTGATACTAATTCACCTAATTCAGTGTGGACCGCTGTTGTTTTCAGCACATTCTGAAGAGTTGACGGGGTAGGCCTACTGATAAAGTCATCATCAGTGGTGGGGAGGAAAATTGATAATGAATGAAAACATGTTTAGTTATGATTAGACCATAGAGCAGCCTGCAAACACGATGTGAAACTCTAGTTCACATCGTGTCTAGACGTCCTGTCATTGTCTTTTTGCAACAATGACAGGACGTCTTCAACCACAACCGACTACCGTAGACATAGCATCTGACTGCGAAGTTTGAAAACGTTGCGTGTTTTGCAAAACGTTGCTGTTTTGCAACGTTTTCCTCGAAACGGGCCATGGGTGTGAGTGGCGGACACACGGGTTGCCAGCCCATGTGGATATATAAGAAAGTTCGCCCTCTAGTGGCCACATTGGTTCTAAACATGAAGGATGTATACATCCAGGGGTCAGGAGGAATAACATGTAGGCAGCAGGTAGGCAGGCCTACATGGCTCGTTCAGTGATGGCATATGGCTGGCCGAAAATCAGTAACACCATCAACACGGAATGTAATTTTACACTAAATGTTGTAGGATATGTGTTTCTACATACAACTAACGTTTTTTATTGGGCAAAGTCAAAGTATTCTGTACCTGCCATCCAGGAAAGGACGGCAGGTAACTTAGACACAGGTGTCTCCGGTGAAAATGAGAGCGAGTTAGTCAGCATTTAGGCATCTACCCTAACCCGTACTCAATCCAAATCAAATCTGTGGTTCATTGCTGCATGTGCAAACTTGCAAATTAGCGTATCACACACAAACATCTAGGAGATAGATAGACCGTAGCATGTGCTCACAAGGAAGTGGTTCGATATAGACTCTGTAGCGGTGGGGGATGAGGAAGAGCCCACAAGCACACTGAACTAGGTTTCAGAGAGCTTCCACTGCTGCCTGATCTGGAACCAGTAACCATAGCTACTGGACTAGTAGACAGACTCTGGCCTGTCTGGAGGATTCTTCTGAAGCTAGCAAGAAGATTTGCGTGGACGGGCCTTTTAATTAACTCTTCTGTACTGATGTTCTTACAGCACTTGTACTTTTTATCGGATGAAATACATTTATTAACAATTATAGCTTAAGGAGGAATAGTATAAACTATGATATATCAAGCATTTCATACCAAACATATGTGTACTTCCTTATTTTATTTGACATTTTAAGCCTGTATTTTAATAATAAACCTGATTCTGTTGCAAACAGAATCATGACAACAACTCACAATGATTAGGTGAGATCTTTCTTTGAGGATTTTCAGGATACAAATACCAAAACAAAACTTGAAGGTGCTCTAGAATTACTACTCTGTTGGTCTCATGTTGCAGCCCAACCCTCTCATTTCACATTTCAGGATGTATCTGTCACCTATGCAACCATTTGCATGTCACAATATTTACAGTGGCGACTGCACTGTGTGAAACAGGAGGCCACTGAAGAGATAACATAAAATAATGAATAATGAAAATGATGTCAAAATGGCAGTCGATTAAGGACCTTCATCCACTCATATCTTTGTACACATCCTAGTTTTAGTGTCAACCGGCTGTGCCTGCAGGTTAACACACTGCCAGAAGCAGAAACATGTCTGATGTCAGAATGGTATTTTATACAAAGAATTGTATAAAAGAGACATTCTGTAAGGGAAGGTAATATTTGGCAGACTAATAACCTCAGAAAATATCATTCCATTATGGTTATATTTTCATTTTGTTTCTTGATTGATTATTCTTAAATAAAGATGTTATATTTTCTAACAAATTGTTGACTCCTCATTGAATGCCTTTCTATTGACAGACAGACACAGACAGACAGACATACTTTATTGATCCCTGAGGGAAATTGCCTAATTTTGCCTAAACGAAATTGCCTATTGATCTTTACCTTTTCATACGGTATGTTTTGAGCATGTGAGACACCATACACCTCAGATTCCCCTCACCAAGTTCAGCATCATAAACAACCCCTACCACATAAACACCTTTAACTTCTTACTATTTGACGCCAAGTTTGTTTGCCTTGGTATATCTCGACTAGATAACGGGTATGAATGACAGCAACTGTGCTGACAAAGATATTGAAATCTGGCAAGCTATAAAAACTGGGGATTATCCTCTGATCACACTGTGTTGTCAAAGCAACTATTGTCGATATGCCCTATTGCCCATAGCAAATAGTTTATAGTTATATTCCACACCCTCACAGCCTCAGCTGGTTTCCCAATGTGTAGTTATTTTCATGTCATCAATGTAATAGTAATTACCTGGCGTTATAACTTGGCATGCAAAGGTTTAGCAGCACAATCTAGTGCACACCACTGAAATATTGGGGTGTCAATTTCTTACCAAAGATCAATAACATGGCAAAGTACCAAATGTTAGTCATGTTAGTCATGAAAGGTGAAACTAAATCAAAACTAATTTTGAGCATGTTAAATGCATGTTATGAAGAGTCCAGCAATGTGGGCAATATATTTGGATAGGGGTGAAAAAAGACGTGCTGCCTGATTTTGAAGGGACAGGTTGACAGGTTAGGTAAAAATAACGGTTAATTGTTTATCATAGGAATAGCCTCCATTTCTGGAGAGAATAAGTTAGAAATCCAAACACAACAAGGAAGGGAGTAGATGTTCCTAAACAGATTTTAAATATTGAAATACATTCTACACATATAATAAGGTGGAACCACATAGATTAATCTATGAGTCAGGAATTTGATATGCTACAGCAGCGACCAGTCAAATGAGCAACATGTATCTGCGAATCACGGCTCGGCAGAAAGAGGAAGGGATGCAAATCTCCCCACTACACTACTTTAAGCGAGACTGCATTCGGCGGAAAAGAATGGGTTGCTATTTAAATTAAATGCAGAGTTGAACTAAAGACACACGATCGACCTCTTCAGTGGATCTCAACAGGGTCTCAGTGTGTCTCGGTGGCTCTTTCCCTGTCGCAGTGGAGCACATCGGACGTGAGGCTGAGATGTTCCGTCCACCCAGCAGAGGAACACAGCCGTGCCACATCTCAAGAACCATCATTTAGGAACACCACGACTTCCGCTCCGTCGGGTGTGCTTTCAAAGTAAGAACTCTTTGTGTTTGTTATTGTTGTTGTTTTGCTTGATGTTGTGTGTATGAATATTTTAAAGAGATTCTTTACAAACATAAGCGATGTAATCATACACACTGGAGTAATTATTTATGCTTTGTTTGTTCAGGTCTTATGTTCGCCTGTGTTTCTTCTTTCTTATATTGGTGAATATTTTCCTTTTAAAAAAACGTTCCTCCCTTCTGTCCTGATTGCATCCCTCATTTTGTTAACGGAGTTTGTTCTCTTCAATGATTCTTCTGAACAACGTCTCGTGGGATATTTGAGAATATTATAGCAGTAAGATGCACCAATGCGTACAACTGATATTTTATTGTATTGATCATGTTGGGATATGAGTCATACGTAACATGGTATTTTAAAAGCGGAATAATTGGCACTTTGAGACACTTGCAGTAAGTACCCTTGTTATTTGTTTTCTTCTCAAAACGCTATGCTTTACTTTGAAGCCCCCCGACGGGACCGTGGGTGCGGAGCAGTGGGGGCTTGACGCTGGACGCAGAAGAACTGCGGGATCCAGAAGGACAGCGCCCTGAGCGGAATTGGAAACGGATCTAAAACGCGTCGAGCATCGCAATGGGACGTGGTTGGGATCCGCGGATTTCCAATCGTAGGTAAGATGACCGTGGACGTGGGCAAGGCCGCAACACGCATCCAGATGTTTTATCCTGTGGCAGGGTACGTGGAGAGGACGCTCCTCGACACAAGTCTGGTCTTCTTTGAGGTTTAAGTTTTCCTAAATTAAGTTGGTCCCACCGAACCGTTCTTTTTACGCACAACGAGCGCCGTTCGTTGTTCTTTGGTCTTTAACTGCTTAACGGGTCAGCTTCGTCATTATTTCAGACTGGACGGGGTTTGGACTCGTGAGGGGAAGACAGGGGTGGGGTATGGTGGCTTTGGGGGTTGTTACTGTTACAAAGTTTCGGCAGTTCAGGCCTAATAGCTGTCTTTAGGATGCGAGGCGTCAGGACACGTTTCTGGCAGAGCCAAATCAGAGGCTCGTGTCCGTATTTAAATTGGAAGTGATACAAATCTAGCAATTTGTGATCATCCAAGCGTGTTTTTTTTTTGGTATGTGTCATTTATGGACATCCCCCTCAAAACACACACACACACACACACACACACACACACACACACACACACACACACACACACACACACACACTTTGGCGTTTGCTATCACCGCTATCAGTCAATATGAGAGTCGGTACAGAAAATAATGCGCGACTTGTGTGTGTGCGTGTGTGTCTGCGTGTGTCCCTGTAGTTGATGCTCACGCGCTGGCCTGCTGAGGGTGTGGGTCTTGTGAGGTAATCCCAACAATTTGCTCTTTGTTTTAGCTGCCATCAGATATCTAATGATCCCCATGAACGCGTATGGATGCACATTGGTTGTGGTTGGATTGGAAGGCAGCAGGCCTGCAGTGTAGTCCCCCAAAGCTGATCATGTGTGTAGTCCTGGTCTTGGGGCAAGGGGTCCTCATTTGTCAATCAATATTCAGCGTTTTTGTCTTTATCTGTGCCTGGATGTTTTCCTCTGACTCACATCCGCCGTCTAAACGGATGGCGGTTGCCAGGCCTTTTCCTCCAAGTGTTAAGGGTGGAAAACCCATCTAGGTTCAAAGACTTTCTTTTAAAGGACCTTGCTATTCTCTGACCCTGACAAACTACACCTAATCCGCCCAGCATGTGGCTGGGATTAGCGATTTAACTGGACCCCTGGAATACTGTAGAGTCCAGCAGTACTACGAGTGGTACTGGTTGAGAATCACCACGATTACAAGGGAAGTGTGTCTTCATGTCCATCACTTTGTCTGTGAAAGGGATTTATTCCCACAATGATGGTCTTGGTTCTTGCTGTCCCTGCTGTCGCTGACACTGGAAGACTCTCATCTCGCATCCTTCTAATTACCATGGGTATAGAGATACAATACCCTCTTTTTGTTTAGACCGCTGCTACATTCCCACAAGAGAGTAAAGATTGCCATGCCTAACTTCTATAAGGCCCCGCGTTGCTCGTACGCAGATCTTAGGTGTTAATACGGGTCTGACTGTGGCTTAGTCTGCTCTAAGTCTGTAATCTCTTTGTCACTATCTTAGCCTTAGAGCAAGCCCTCTGTAGTACTCGAGTCTCCTCTGACTCATGAAACCGGCCAGTCTGAAAACATTCTGCACATGGCCTGAGTTTCGGATTGACCAATAAAATGCGGATTTCTGTTCACATGGAATGGTTTGGCAGACAAGGGATTGCCCATTTGTGCAAGATGTTTTTACACTCCGAGGCCAGACTGCCCCGTAGAATTTCCTGTCTAAAGTCAGCCGTGAGACTTCCTGTGCACTGTATTGGATGAAGAGAGAGAGAGAGAGAGAGAGAGAGGGAAAGAGGGGAGGGGGCGGGGGAGATTGGGGAAGGAAGAGGAAGGGAAGCTGCTGTTGACCGTGGTGGGCCGTCAACACGACGGCCGCACGCTGTTCACTCAGACGCCGCTCAGCAACACATTGTGGTAAAGGAGAAGGAAATGAGACTGGTGCTTGTAGCCCTTCCTCTAACTGTTATTATTATGTGCATGATGAACATGTATTATTAACACCGACACTTCCCTGATTATTGGTTCAGTACATTTCCCATTGTGGGGTGTGAGGTATGATGTCAAAGCATTTGCCCTATACTGTCTTCTTTTTGTTTAGCAAATGACAGGACTTTACGTCGTTAGGGCTCTTGAAGTGCTGCAGGACTAAACTCTACCCTCCAAGCATGCTGAATCAGTAGAGTCTTCCCCAATCACCAGGTAAGTCTCTCTGTCTGGCTGTTTGTCATTCACACATACAGTATTCATTGGAATGGCTTGGTTCCCTTGGTTGTGCCAGCGTTAGTATGTTAGTATGTGTCCGTGTGACTTTAGTATTAACCTAACCTTATTATATAGATAAGACATTACAGTTTCTTTTAGTAAGCCCCTGACACTTTTATCTTACACGACCTCCCATTGATACTGGAGTGGTCTCACAAGGCGCGGTTCTGTCAGTGCTTGATTCCTGAACCGTCCGTGAAAAAGTGTCTGTTAAGGCTTTCATAAGACTGGCCACTGTTGTAGAACACTCAAAATCCAAACTCAGAACTTCAGTAGAACATCTCTGTAAGGCAACAGGAAACAAGGCCTAACTCCGCCCCTTGCAGTTGTTGGTTTGCAGCCCAGACTCTCTCGGCAGAAGTTCTGCTATAACATATATAACTGCTGGATCCCAGCTGAAGAACACTGGAGAAACATCTCGGTCCTGATAGTGTCCGTCTGGTTCCCCTCGCAGCACTATATGGTCCTAGCAAGAGCTGGCTTCAGAGGAACACAGGATGTTCACCGGCTCCACCAAGAACCCGCCTGCCAAGACCCCCCAGCCAGACAGGCTGGATGAGGTCTACGCTGCCCTACGAAGAGGCCTGCAGTGAGTACACACACACACACACACACACACACACACACACACACACACACACACACACACACACACACACACACACACACACACACACACACACACACACACACACACACACACACACACACACACACACACACACACACACACACACACACACACACACACACACACACAGGTTTCCGGTCTGCATGTTATTACTTTTTACTATTTAGTAGTAGGTTCTTTATCCAAAAGCACAATTCGGTGTATTTTAGATGCATATCAATAAGTAGCCAGTAGGGTGTGGGTGATGCATCTTGCCCATGGATGCCTACGTGTTGTAGACATCCTACACTACAGGTGTAGACACCCTTGGTGGACTCTCTGGCCCCAGCAGCCAGAGGTTGTAGACAGGTGGAACATCTCCCAGTCCCACACGTGTCGAGCTGTAATGGGCATTGTGTTGTGTCGGTTGTCAGGTCCTACCTGCAGGTCCATCAGCTGGAGCTGGACAGCCTGGGTCAGCAGATCAGAGAGAACAAGAGGAACGGCCGTTTGGTGAGGGGCCCTCATGCTGTAGAACCAGTCACACCGGTTCCACCCATTAACCCGGTATCATCTGGCCGGTCCGACCCCAGTCGGGGGGTCTGCTGGATCGGCCTAGTTCTGACGCCTTGCGATGCTAACTTGTGTTTACGTGTCGCCTTTCTCCTCAGGGGTCCCTGTACGAACAAGATAAGGTAAGCCTCACCCACAGCCAGGAGATGTTGCATGTTTCAACGTTTGGGAATAAGCAGCGCGAGTAGCCGTGTTCACCCTGGCTTCATTGAGTTTCTCTTCGCTCTGCAGCAGGTGAAGGCCATAGAGAGATTCATGCGGCGCTTGGAGTTTCATCTCAGCAAGGTGCGTGAACACGTCTGGTTTCACCCATGAAAAAACACAAACTTGCACACGACTTCCACGTTTCCTCTTCACGCGTGCTAACGCCGCTGCGCCATTCCCCCCATGTGTATGGATGGCCGACCCGCCGGTGGTGTTTCAGGTGGAGGAGCTGTACGACGCCTACTGCATACAGCGGCGAGTGAGGGACGGCGCCAGCAAGATGGTGGCCGCGTTCAACTCGGCCACGGGGAGCAAGGAGGCGCGCGAGAGCCTGAGCGAGGCCAACAAGGGCTTCCGCGAGTGCACTGAAGTGAGTCTAGCGGGCCGCGTGGTTGAAGGCCCCCCCGGTGGGGCTGCAAGAGGGTGTGTGGGTGTTTCAGGGTATTCATATTAATGATGCCTTTCTCCCAAACCCCCCCCCTCACCCCTCACCGCCTGCTCCACCCTTCCACTCTCTCTCTCTCTATCTCTCACTCTCTCTCTCTCTCTCTCTCTCTCTCTCTCCCCCCCTCCCCCCCCTGGTTTCTGGTTTCTATTTTAGCACATGTGTTCGCTGGAGAGCGATCTGGAGAGCCAGATGGGAGAATTTCACATAAAGATGAAAGGTGAGTCATGCGTTGGCGCGTCTTCAGTGCCGCGGCCAGATTTCCCTTTTGAACCGCTAACTGCTAACCCGCTAACCCCGCGCCCCTGCTAATGCCTTTCAGGTCTCGCCGGCTTCGCGCGGCTGTGTGCCGGGGACCAGTACGAGGTGAGACCACACACTGTTTACACGCGCGTGCGCCCGCGGCGCCGGCCCGTCCGTCCATCCATCCGGATGTCCTGACATGGCGTGTTGACGGTGGGCTGTCCCCTCGCCAGGTGCTGATGCGGTATGGCCGGCAGCGCTGGCGCATGAGAGGCCGCGTGGAAGTGAGCAGCAAGCAGGTCTGGGACAGCGAGGACTACATCTTTCTGCCCCTCATCACGGAGCTCCTGTCCATTAAAGTAAGACCGCGAATCCCCGCGTTGTCGTCTCCTCCCCGGTGACGTTTGACGGCAAGCGCCGCGCTGCTCGTTGGATGTTCATGTGTTCCAGTGCTGGTTTAATGATTCATGTGGGTGGCCATATGGCTTGATAAATAATACAATGCTTATAAACACACACACACGGACACACACATGCTTTTTGGTCTGCCTCCAACCCCCACCCCCCCCCACCCCAACACACACACACACACACACGCACACACACACACTCAGACACCCACACACACGCACACACACTGGGGCCTCCAATGAGCAATACACACCAGGGGCCTCCGTCGCATATCTGTGTTGTGTGTGTGTTGCTTCCCCAGGTGACGGAGCTGAAGAGCCTGGCCAACCATGTGGTTGTGGGCAGCGTGTCCTGTGAGATGCTGGACCTGTTCTGCCCCCTCCCCCAGACCCTCGCTGTCGACATCAACGACCTCGGGACGGTCAAGCTGAACCTGGAAGTGACCTGGAGGTGAGAGCTCATGCCTCAACATATGTCGGGTCGCCACGTTTTAAAGATAGTTTTCTGATTTTTATTTTCCCCCCCCCCCCCGTTGTTGTCTCCCAGTCCCTTCGATAAGGACGACCAGGTGACCGCTGCCAGCACGGTGTCCAAGCGGCTGTTATCCAATCAGAGTCCTCCCGACACACCCTCCATGCGAGAGCAGGTGTTCTATGTGAGTGAACATAATCCTCTCCGCTGACAGCGCTGCTCCGCGGCCCTGGCTTCCACACAACACCCACCCTGTTTCATTCATCCTCCAGCCTCACCCCCACACACACACACATGGACGACGCATGATGCCCAGTCCTTCCCTAACCTCCGTTTTGGCCGGCTTGTTCTGTTTCAGCTGCTCCCCGACTGGCTGCTGTGCAGCGGTAGCACTGATGTGTGCGAGGAGGGGTGTGTGGGCGGAGTTATTGGGTGCAGCGCGTGCGGCCGTGGTCCGTGCGCGCGCTGCACGCGAGAGAACGGGTTGGCCGACGGCGGCGGCGGTGCTGATGGCGGCATGTGTGAGCACCGCTGCGGTCCTTGTAGCTGTCTGATAGTGGTGGAGTAGCTCTACGGCCGACGGGAGGGCGTGGCCTGTGGCCGGGGGGTCGGGCACGGCCGCTCGCCGCTGATTGGACGGCTCCACTGCGGAGGGGGTGGAGCGACGCAGAGGGTGCGGAGCGACGCGGTGGTGGCGGCGGTTTGGGGTTATCCACGCGATCTCGCCATCCCCCCCCGGTGATCATGGGTGTGTTGCCGTGTAGCTGTAGTGGAAGCTACGTAGCCTCGTCTGGTCTAGCGTGTTAGAAACGTAGGGGGTAGTGCTGGGAATTGGTGACGATAATCATAGTCCAGTTAAGGTGAACACCTCGGGTAATAGTGATGATTCCCATTAATGGTTTTTGTATACTGCTCCTCAGTTTTCGTTCATTCTATGGAGGGGCAAAGCGTCCTTTTATGGTAGTCGATGTGTAGTTTAGAGTATGGAAAACGTTCTCCATCGTCTGTTGCTTTGTCTCGTCATGGCTCTGTGTGCATAGAGAGAGGCGTGTTTGTCATCCCGTGTTGTGTGGAGTGGCCCCATCGTCTTGAGATCAGCAGCGTCACTTGAGGCATTGTGTTTCAGTAGCGCGGCGAACAATAGTTTGCATCAGCAATCTCTCGTTTCCTGGGCATAATCGAATCACCCAAACATGGAAACTATGGTAATTGGTTTTGAAGAGATGATTCAATAATCAATAGTTCAGCCCTCATTAACCTTCCAGCACTCCTCAGCTCCCACCCTGCTCTTCTTCTCCGTGTTGCTAAGAACCCTTCTCTGTGACCCCCCCCACACAGTCCCTCCTTAAGCGACAAGGCGAGCTGGACAACGGCACCGTGTGGTCCAATTCCTCCGAGTCCTCCGACGACTCATCCAGCCCGGCCCTGGGCCACCACGCCCAGCGGCTGGCCGTGGCGCCACACGCCCTCCACGCCACGCCCATCAGGCAGCTGTCCTTCACCCCGCGCCAGTCCAGCACCTCCACGCCGTCGCTCTCGTCCAATCAGGGGGAGGACGAGCCGGAGGACGAGGAGGCGGCGGCGGCGGAGGTGGGCTTCTCCCAGATGCTGACCGCCAGGAGCTACTCCGTACCCAACGGCCACCTGCAGAGCTCCAAGTCGGACAGCCACATCGGCGGAGACGCCCGGGACCGCGTCCAGACGGCGGAACACGGCGTCGGCGCCGCCAAGCCCCGGAGCACCTCCTACCCGAGCGTGTTCTCGCAGAACGCCACACTGCCGGAGGAGAGGGCGGACGCGTCGGCGCTGGACGAGTGCCACTCGTCTGAGGAGAGCATCTCCAGCCAGGAGGGAGGCCAGGGAACGCACCGGGTCACGGCGCTGCAGGGTTCTGCCCCCGACCAGCCCGCAGAGGACAGAACCACGGCGGCGGCGGAGGAGTTGGCGGACAAGAGTTCCGCGGAGGAACCTGACCAGTCGGAGTCGAAGGCCCCTGAGGACACACAGAGGGTAGGCGTTGCTGGTGAACTTCAGAATGTTTGTGTGGGTTTGGTGATTGCAGGTCGGCCGTGTCATGTTTTCCTTCATATGAAAATGAATAACAAGGTCAGAATGAAACCTCTCTCCCGCAGGTCCGCTGTACCAGTTCCTCCAGCTTTACCCAGGAAGTTGAAACGGCCCTCGAAAGCTTCGACTTCCTCAACTGTTCGGACCTTGATGAGGACGAAGATGAAGACGAAGACGAAGACAAAGAGGAGGAGCAGCAGGGGGAACAAGACAAATCAGAGGAAGAGGAGAAGGGAGGAGAACGTGAAAATGACTTGGAAGAGGATGTGAAGGAACAGAAAGTGGGTGTGGAGAAGATTTACAGCGGTGACAGGTCAGTACTGGTTATCTCAGCTACAGCTATGTGACAGGGCCAGATGTGTGTGCAGTGAGCACCATTACCTTATGGAGCCAGGCCGCAGCCCACATGTTCCCCAACATGTTTCCAGTGAAACGCGCGCTGTGTCATAACACCCAAATAAGGATGAAAAGGCAACCGTTGCTACGTCGTGTAAACTAGACGCTGTACACCAGTTAGTCATTTCTGCCTTGTTCCTGTTTCTATAGCGATGAGCACCAGGAGGGGGAGGGCGGGCTGGACATCCTCATGGAGGCTCCAGAAGGCTTCCGAAACTCGGATGAAGACTGCTGCTACTCATCGCAGGTAACAAGAGAATGGACGAAACCTTGAAAACTATGTCGTGTGCTAGCTATTGTGTGTGCGAGCTACGTTGTGTGCCAGCTAGCGTTGTGTGCTAGCTATGCTGTGTGCTAGCGCTGTGTGCGAGCTACATTGTGTGCTAGCTAGCGCTGTGTGCGAGCTACGGTGTGTGCCATCTAGCGTTGTGTGCTAGCTATGCTGTGTGCTAGCACTGTGCTCACTATGCTGTGTGCTAGCGCTGTGTGCTCACTACACTGTGTGCTAGCTCACTCTGCGTGGTAGCACTGTGTGTGTAGTGAAGTCTTGAGGAAACGTAAACAAAGCCGTTGCCTCGTGGTAAACAGGGGTCGAGTGCGGAGAACCTCCAGGAGTCATGTGACGCGGAGCAACTCGGGCCGGCAGAGCGGGGGGATGACGACCTCCATGAGGAGGAGGAGGAGGAGGAGGAGGGTAAGGGGCTCCAGCAGCACTTTCAAGAAAACAAAGACACCCAAACATTTCATAGATTTTTATCTTAAAGTTGCTGGGTTTTTTTGTTTTGTTTCTTTCCTCAGAAGAGTCCAATGGGAAGCAGGCTTGTCCTTCGTCCACCAGCAATATGACTGACACTGTCTCATAACAGCGCAGTGGACCCATAGATTCACCATGTCCCCTGCCTAGATTTGCCAATTTATATATAAATAAATATATATATATATATATATATATATAATCCCAGTGAGACACTGCAGGATCAATGGTGTCCAGGAGATACTGTTACGACAAGCAAGCTCTGCCTTACTGGACGAGATTGTGCGGACACAAAGCGAACTGCCTCGGGCCGACCGACAACGCTAAAATGTGGGGGTGTGTGTGTTGTGAATCCTAATTATGATTTCGGAAAAAAAACACATTTTATTCCAGCGACGTCTTGCCTACACCCACACATCTCTATGCTGTTCTGTGTTAAAGCAGAAGATGGCTTGACGCTTTTAATTTGAAAAGTCACAAGTGTGTCATTGTGTGGTCGTTGTGTCTGCAGGCCACAGGGCCAGTTATTTATGGTCACACACACACACCACGCTACTTTCAGTGGGCTACACGGCGGAGAGGCCAGGCTGATGTCATGGATGTCCTCTCATTGTTCGTCCCCTCACTACATCTTCTATGTACGACAGCAGTGGTTTCACACCCCCTCTTTGTGTCTCTGCTGAGTGGTCGCTAGAATGGTCGAAGCGTCACAATCATCTCCGGTGGGTTCTGGCTGAACGAGCCTGCCGGAATCAGGAGGAGTTTGCCAACAGAAATGTATTTTCTAAAACAACCACTGAAACCTAAGTCTTCCCCTCCATGATGTCTCCCTAAGGCATCACGTGTGTTCAAGCCAACATCAACACACTGGTGGGAGTGTTTGGCGGGGCTGGGCGGGGGAGGCTGATGCGCAGCCTTTATGCAGCGTCACGATGAACAGCTGTTTGTTGGGACTCTGACCCGGTGCACCACACACTGGGCGATGGAGGAAACGCAATCAGTTGTGAGACCCCGACACCATAGCCCCCTTCCAGTGGGTTCTGGAGACACGGGGACCGCATAGAACGCCACCCCAACACGCACGGACTCTCCCCAGGGCCAAAAAGTATTCCACAGCTGTTTCTTTTTTTTTCTTCTCCCTCCCCCCTCTCTTCGTTCGAGTCTGTGGTTGTTGTGTTCGTTCTTCCTTCCTGCTTAGTATGAAGCGTAACGAGCGAACGTGCCAATAAGCTCTGCTGGAAACCTAATGTCATTAAAAGCCACTATCAACTTTCGACCACCGTTGAAAGGCACTTTGGGGTGCAACGCGTAGGGGGTACGGAAAATACTTCAACTGAACTTGCATGTTGAGTTATCGATCACTGCCAACACGTGTCAAAATGAAAAGGGTCCAGTTGGTGACTTTACGCGCATCGGCTGGTCCCCACAAGTACTTATCTGTGGTGGTGTTGCCTTCACATGAGCTACACACTATGCTATGTTTTGTGAAAAGTGGATCATCTTTAAGCCTTACGTGTATGAATGTACTCTTCATTTTGAAAGTGCCTGGGCCGACTAAAAGCTCATCACTGGACGCAGCGTCCCTGGTCAACACCACAGAAGAGGCGAGCAGCAGCACCAATTAATTGGAGGTTTATTTTCTGAAATGCAAGGCAAAGAAGACGGTGTTTATTTTCTGAATTGCAAACATGAGATTTACATTTTCATATAAAAGTGTATATGGTTTTAAATGTCAATATAATGTTTGTTTAAAAATATAAAGATTTCTTAAAAAACAAACACGTTGCGTTTTGTTCCTATGCGTATGCCTGGCTCCTTTAATTAGTGCAGAAGCTCTTCAGCAAAGCCTGGCAGCAAATCTCAAGGTATATTATGTGGTGAGCACAGATGTTATCGTTATTTAAAGCGGAGGCGGATTTAGTGTGTCATTCAATAACACACAAAATCAAAATCACACATTTTGACAACATTCAGCATGTGAGAAAAAAAAAAAAACCCGTTAAACAAATTGATTCCCTAATAATAAGCACAATAAAGCATCCAACGCATCTTACTCAAGTCATTTTTCTTTATGATTCAAACGTTTTACTGAACTAGGTGACAGATTTGGAAATCTGATTTGGAAAGGTGATCCCAACACTTGTGTATAAACTACAGTGTATATATACAGTGACAAAACACATTTAAAAAGTGTATGAAAGTTAAACAACTAGATGGTAATCAATCTGGCAAAACCTATTCAACTCGTAAAACAACACTGCACAATACACACATTGCTACACTTAAAATTCAACTTCACTTTAAAAACTGTATAAAAGGACGTGTTTTCCGGACGTGATGAGCAACCACACAGCCTAGAAGCTGAGCTGCTCCATGGCGCCCCCCAGCTGCGACAAGGCGTCATGAAGGCCAGTCTTCAGGGTAGCGTAGTCAGGTGTGTCTGCATATCCCAGAGCCATCACCCTTGTTAAATACTCCTGAATTGCACCTGAGCCATGACACAAACACATATGCACCATTACACACACGCACAAGCAGACAGGCACGCACACACACACACACACACACACACACACACACACACACACACACACACAGACACACACACACACACACACACACACACACACACACACACACACACACACACACACACACACACAAAAGGTCATTAACCTGTATATTGATTTACCATTAAAAAAAGGGAGGATGTTTCACTTACTGGAAACTCTTTTCTTCCCAAAGCAGACACTCAAGAGTGCAGGTACATCCTCCATGAACCTAGGAAATGATTTTAGTTTGTTGTTCTGTATGATGTTTGTGTTTTAATATGTCAAAGATAATTATGCATCAATTCATGTTTCTAATGTAAAATCCCTGACAAAAGTTTGTTGAACAAAACTATCCCTGTTAATATTTTAGATGAATTCAATCAATCCTTCAGCCTCTAAAAGGATTTATTGAATTCAACTGAAGTAATACAGTCAGAGTAAGCAGTAGCACATTCAAACAACATCATTGAGATCATCTCACCGTTGCTTCTCTCTGCCTATGAGCTGTGGGTCGGTGAGTGTGGCCCAGGGCAGCGAGCCTGTGTGCCAGTGTAGCATACAGTAGCCCAGACTCTGTAGGTCACTGCGCTGAGATGGGCCTGAGAGAGAGAGCAACGCAGGAGACACAGAACAGGTTCACAGGAGGAGCCCAAGTCTCTGATGGAACACCTGGACCGGGGTCTTCCAATGTGTGTTGTGTGTGTGTGGTGGCGAGAGAGGGCGGGACTTTCAGTGACATGGGTTTAGAGGAGACAGAGGGCGGGACTTTCAGTCACATGGGTTAAGAGGGGACAGAGGGCGGGACTTTCAGTGACATGGGTTAAGAGGGGACAGAGGGCGGGACTTTCAGTTACATGGGTTTAGAGGAGACAGAGGGCGGGACTTTCAGTTACAATGGGTTAAGAGGGGACAGAGGGCGGGACTTTCAGTGACGTGGGTTAAGCGGAGACAGAGGGCGGGACTTTCAGTGACGTGGGTTAAGCGGAGACAGAGGGGGCCGGAGAAGCAGTTGAACATCTTTGGATGGGCAGACGACAATGGACTTGGTTCACACTCACCCACTCCCTTATGGGAATCCACACTAATGTACTCCAGGGCGCCCTCGTGTGGCGTGCGACTCGCCTCGCGGTACTCGACGTGCTGGCCCCCCGGGCAGTAGCGGAAGGCGTGGGCGTATCCAGCGAGGAACACCTGGAACATGCAGCGTCACACGGCGGGCGCCCAAATCAGAGAGACGGACTGCACTGCGTCAGCGCGTAGTTCAGCACTGCACAGTGAGTTTTAGTTTGAATAACATGAATAGCTCTTGACCTGGGATTGGCCTTCTGTCCTGATGTAGATGTTTTCCCCGGCGATGTTACCGTGGACATACTCGTTTGAATGGATGAACTTCAGCACGTCTATCTGTTGGGACGCAAAGTAAGACACACACAGTCAACAACGCGAAGGGGGTGTATCGCATTTTGGTATTTTGAAAGCATTTTGGGGTTATCGTATAGTAGTCAGCGTGAGAGAAGACTCACGATTCTACACGCAAGCTGCAGAACCACCGTTTCAGACAGGAGAGTTCCTCCGTTCTCCAGGATAGACTGCAGGTTCTGGCCCATGCTGGGAAAGACCAGAAACCTACCAATACAAAACAGAGTTGAGCCTCACCCCCAAACTGTAACGTATAACTGAAAAGCTTGGACAATCATCCCAAATCCCTGTGACCTGTAATGGTCTGCGTGCAGGCCGAAGCCCACGCAGGACGGAATCCCAAGGAAATCCAACTTGTTGCTTTTCATCCATTTCTCCACTAAAAACCAGACATGAAGCAGAAATAAATGGTGGTCCTGCACACATGAGTATGGGCCGTAGCAGGCCAGCTGTTTGTTGAATCATTAGCATAGCGGTTCTTCCATAATGGAGAGAAATAGCACAAGTACAAGTAAAGTAAACATTGAAATAAATGTGATCATGGCCCAGAAAGGAATGAAAAAGTGGAAGTCACCAGATGAAGCTTTGGCAGCACGCTGCAAGAAGTTCTGCTCATTGAATATCCTCCCGTCTTTAGCACCCTGTGAAGAGGAGACGACATCAGTGACGCTGAAGTCACGAGAAGATGCAAAACGAATCAATTCAACAGCACTGTGGTTACCGAAGCTTCTAGTCTAGTCTGTGTCCATTGCATGTGTTATGTGAAATACTGTCCTATTGCACTTGGTTCCCTGCATGGTATTTTGAACACATGTGAACTAGTACATGTATTGCAGTGTATTGCAGCGCTCAGCTAAATAGTCATACTTGTGATACATGAGTGACCCCTTTTGGCAATAGACTGTTCCTGCAATGCCTGGGCTGCAGTTCCAGGGCCACAGTTCTAGGAGCCTAGTTATTCTTGAGTTGTGTCCCGAAGGCAATGTCACGAAACACCTCTAGGGTCCTAGAGCTGTGGTCCGAGCACTGCAGAAACATCCCTTCAATCCCCAAATTACAAGATGGGTGCCAAAAGATAAGACATATTGAGACAACAGAGCCAGGGAAAAATATGTTTGGATTAGTTCAGATTATATTTCAGTTGAAATATATAATACATAATAATATAAAAACTTGGATGGACTGACCATCCACCAACTTACCAATTTTAGAATGTGTTTAGACTCCTTGGAATTGGCGGCGAGTGCTATTAGGAAGTCAGAAATAACAACAGTCGTACTTGAGGAGGAAGCAGTTTGAAATGAAAGGAACCACCGCATGCCTGCAGGAGAAGATACACGCAGCGTACAGCCTACATAGCTCCAGGACCTCCTCAGCTCACCTTCATAGACGAGGTCTGTTGTGGTCTGACTGAGCAGCTTCCCCGGTCTCCACTTCCTGCCCACGGTGTCTGTAAGCTCCTCCTCTTCTCCCAGCGGCTGCACAGCAGACACACGTTTGGCCTTCTTTGACTTTCCTCTGCCTGCAACCACAGACATAAACACAGAAGCCAAGCACTGAAATAAAGTCATGTTATGTACGGTGAGTGGTACACAACAACACTCACATACAAATATGTACACGACACCTGAGCCAGCTTTTTGGGAACCTCTGCCCCTTTCAGCTTGCAGAGGATTTTCTATGGTTCTCGCCGTCGTTCCGTCTCACCTCCAGGGGAGGCCTTGGAGAAAGGAGAGCCAGGGGAAGGAGGGACCGCGGGGCTGTGGAGGTTCGTTGGCTCCTTCTCCTGCTCTGCTCTACTGGTCTGCTGCTCCTCCTCCTCATTCACGCGCCGGAGCCTGCCCTTTCCTTTTCCTACACACACACACACACACACACACACACACACACACACACACACACACACACACACACACACACACACACACACACACACACACACACACACACACACAATTTATTTATGTGGACCAAGAAAAGGAGCAAGATCAAAGTGGAGCGTTGTTGTTGGTGAATGCACTGTGTGTGTACATAGTGGGGGCATCCTTAACCAATAGATAAACAGGTTAACAATCAACAATCTATTTATTGTTAAAAAATCATCTAAGGTACAAAATGCATGTCTTTTTCTTAGTTTAAGTTATATTCAAACAATTGATCACCTCAGTTATGTGAAACATTAACTCCTGAAGCAAAAACAAATTGAACAGCATCATAAAACAATAAGGCTCTGGCTCGAAACGTCTGCTCTTGTCAGCCTGTCCCTATTCAAATGGGGCGCAATTACTGCCATTTCTAGACTAACAAGGCAGACCAAACAAGTTATCTAAGAAGTCGTCTCTAAAAGTTAGTTTAGCCCACCTGGTGTGGGAGGCTTCTTCGGCAGCGGGGCCTCAGGACTCTCCATCTCCTCTTTCCGTTTGAAAGCAGTGAGGGTTGGTGCTTTTAGGGGGGAAACAGCTGCATCAACCAACATAAAACCAAAATATAAGTTATTTGTGTCAATAAATGTCAAAATATCTTGATGGATCAGACCATCTGTGGATCGGTGTCGGGGAATAACTACAAATTCAACGTCTCGCTGACAATCAGCTGGCAGAAGCTGCTCAACCATAGCAGCTACCGACACACACACACGGTGAAGTGGTTACCTCCAACTCTTTTAGCACGAATCAGCACATGATCCCCTTGGAGCAGAGCTGCCTCTTTTGTGGGGCTCTTCTCTCGTTTTGAAAGGAGGAAGGAGTGATGCGTGGTCCCCAGAGGAGGACGCGGAGACACTGAGAGAGGACCAAAGCTGACCGAAGCTAAAACACACACCCACATACATGTTGTGGGAATCGTACGGTTTAACACGCACAAAAAACACGAACAATCAACGCTTCCGCTGAAAATATCTTACTTCTACTTACTACTTACTATCTTACTTACTCTTACTTTGTTGGGAAGCACAACTTGTGTTTGACGCAGCAAGGCTTGTATGGTGTGGTTGCCCTGTCCTCTTCAGGGGGCTGCTGGTGGTGCCAGCGGGTGCAGGGGCGGGTTCCACCGGACTGGGAAGCTTCTCGCCACATGACGGGCAGAACCGGAAGGCATCTTGCAGCTTAGTCCCACATTGTGGACAGAAGTGAAACGGCATCCTGCAGGTCAAGCAGATAGTTTAGATGGATGGGGAAGATGATTGGACTAACCCAATCATTTGACAAATAGAACAAATCTTTTCTAGCCGGGTTGAAATGGCTAGATAGCAGCTGGACAAGGGCTGCAGTTAGCCTGTCAAAGTTTGCATTCTGGACAAACAAAGTTATGTCTTTGCCAACACATGAATAGATTTTGAGCAAGGCAGTTGTTGACATGCATCTCCATGTGTTATAGTGTACCTCAGTAAAACAATATGCGATACTATATATGTTCCCCCAATCCAGCCTGCTTTGTGAAGGAGCCAGGTCAAATATATATGCACACATGCTGGATTAATTCACATTAAGGTATGCTCGAAGGCAGATGTACTCAGCCTCCTACTTCCTGGTCTGCTAGACTGTCACTGTCGTAATAACACAACTAACGGACCCAGCGGTCTGTGACGGCTAGTCCTGGAGCTAAACAGTCAACGGTAACATTTGTTACAAAGCGTCCTCCCTAGACAGTTGTCCATATTCAGGTACCTTGCTCTGAAGGCTGGTGTTTTCTGTTTTGGTGTTACTTTGTAGGTTTGTTTGGGAAGTTGACGTTCTTCTTCCTTTCTGTGAACAGCCGTCTAGTATTGCGCTGTTTACAGACCGCCCCCTATCGGAGGCTAGGAAGTATAACACTGTCGCCCTTTTAATTGGACAATTTTCTACCCAAAAAGTCAGATTCGAGTACATTGTATTATAAAATCCATGTGAATGGCGTCAGGAATTTGGATTTGTTCGAATTTGAAGGCTGGGAAGTAAGTCATATCGAGATATCAGCAGCCTGCTCATGTCTAATGGAACATTGTTCCCATAGAAAAGATTAAGCTTAAGGCAGTCATAACATTTCTATTTATAATTATCCGAGTAGTTAAGGAAGTAAGGTCATTACTCATGGTAGGCATAATGATCATACGGGAAGATTATTCTAGAAAGCAGTGTACCTGTGCTGGCATAATTCGTCTGAGTGCAGTACATTCAAGACATAGCTTTTCATTTAAACAAATGTTGTTTCTTGATGTTTTTTTCTGATCACGTGCCTTCCAAATGAGTGGGTTTGGATAATGAAGACAAACAAAGAAATATCCATTCATGGTTTCACGATAAATAAAATATATTTATTTTTGCATAGTTCACAAATGTAATTTAGAAAGTCTCAAATATATCACTTGAATGGGCTGTATTTGGCATGTTATCAAAACCATTGACTTAAAAAACATTCCAAAATGTGAACTATTGGCAAGCCCCATTGTTTTCTCACTTTACACACATGGCAGTGCATTACAACACACCAGAATGATTTATGGATACATTATTACCTTAATATATATTGTATCAGCGTATTGTATTTAGTTATATTAACATCACATATATAATGCTTTATACCATTGCCTTTGCTGTTCAGTGTAATAACATTTCAGTTAAGTTCAGTGTAAGAGCTTTTCAGTCTTGTGGACGCAACAGTATTGCGGAAACAAACTTTGTGTTTACCTGAGGGCGAAGCCCCATTAAATGTTCTAACATGGTTTCATAAATGAGCAAGATACTCATTATCGGTGGCTTTAAGATGCCTTATTATCAATAGAGGTCCATCAAATGTCAAACAGTCTCTTTCCCAATTGCACACACTAATTAACAAACATTAATGTTTGTTGACATTTTGTAAAACATGGCATCTAAATAGCCAGTCTTTTTAGATTCGGTTCAAGCACAGCATGATAAAGTCGTCCTTTCAATGTGTAAAGCAGATGTATGTTAGTTGGCACTGAATAGAATACTCAATTTAATAAACAAGAACACAAGCAGTGAAATGGACGGCCAGGAAACATGAAAACGTTGTTCTAGTAGTGTAGCGCAGACGTATTAATCAGATAAGGCATTTCCTTTACTTAAATCAACAAAATGTTTCCATCTGGGGTTTTTTCACATGCCATTCGAATTCAAAATAATTGTAAAATTATAAAACACAATTCAATATGTTGCATACATATATAGAGAGTATAGAGAATAGACAATAGAAAATATAATAAGAAAAGTATTATAGAAAATAATTTAAAAACATCTGTTTTATTTTAAATAAACCAGCGCGTGGTTTTATATTATACCATATTCTAACACAATTGGTATTGGCATCTGACAGGATCACTTAGTGAGTAGAACAAACAATTGCACAAAAAGTCAAATAGGCAAGTGTGGTCTTCTGTAATACAACATTGACTTCCCGGAAATAAGGAAATCAGCTCCCTTAACTGGTTTTGTTGTGGGACAGAAATATGCTTCATGCTTTTAGAGACTATATTAAATGATTGTTATTATTGACAATATTGTTGACCTCATTGTTCTTAATAACTGCATTTCATAGCGAAATAAGAGGAAATGAAACATTAGCATATCTGTGTTGCATATTTGGAGTTGCAGCATGTGTAACTAGGAGGATGTGTTAATAAGTGTAAAATGAAAACTGGTGATCTGACAGTTAAGACATTAGTCCACTGGAGCATACAAACTCACCTGCTAAAAATAACAAACACACTTGGTGGTACATAAAAAGGAATATAAAAACAAAATCATGGAATGGAACTATAATTGCATATACTCAAATCGACCATGGCGCCAAAAAACAAAACAAAAACAAAAAGAAACAGCACAATCAGTGGGGCAGTGTTCAATAGACTACACATTTCACACAACAAACCCATTTCACGTGGTGGAAACAACGCCAAGCTTCCTGTTGATGCCCTTCATTCTCACCTGGCACACCACCACCACCACCACTATCATCACCATCATCACTATCATCATCATCATCATCATCATCATCATCATCATCATCATCATCATCATCATCATCACTATCATCATCATCATCATCATCATCATCACCATCATTACCCTCCTCCTCCTCCTCCTCCTCCTCCTCCTAGTGGGTCGCTGGGTCACAGCCCCGGAGCCTAGCACGCACACTTGCTGCTCTCCTCAGAGGGCTCGTCCAGCTCAGCGGTGCTGGTCCCGTTGGCCCGCACGGTGCCCTCCGGGATCCAGGAGCGGTCCACGCAGCGCTCCATGCGCTTCATGATCAGGTCCAGCAGCACGTCGACGGCCTGGCCCACGTTCTGCCCGTTGGCCGCGCTCGTCTCGAAGTAGGGGATCCTGGGGACGGAAGAACGGGTCGAGGGGATTCGGGGGGGGGGGGGGGGGGGGGAGGGGACGGATGGATGGTTTTTGCACATCAATTGATGCGTGCAGAGTAGAGGATGCATACCGATGGGTTCGGACAAATACTTAGAAATTATGCTCGGGTTCGGGTCGGGCTCGGTCACATCTGCGCTATTTGGAATTTTTCATTTTCAATTTTTAATTTAATACCCGCGCGTTAAGCCGCGCATGTTGCGCTCATCTGTTTGTTGACATTTCCAAATGCCTTGCAGTTGCTTCATAAAGGCGGGCTTTCATAAACACAGATGTAATTGTGCCATTAGTATGAAAAAAATAGACTTTAACTGTGTCGGGTTCGGACATAAAAAGCTTGATGCCTGTCGGGCTCGGGTCGGGTTCGGTTACTGTTCTGTCGGATGCGGACCGGGCTCCGACAGAAAATTCCGTCCCGATCCGCACTCTGGTGCAGAGGACCTTGCATGCATGCAGGTGTCTGCAACTCTCTAGCTGTCTTACTGTCGAGGTTGGGCCCCGAAAGACAGGTGGTTCCTCCCATCAACAGCTCCTCATGATTTATATGCGTTTCACATTTATATGCCTTTTCTTTGCATTTCATCTAGCTCGTAACCTATAATGACCTGGACATATACTGTATATAGCCAATGCTGATCGATAGTGATTTAAATTATGTTATCAATTAAATCACATCCTATAACTGATATATTCTACAATAAAAAAAAATGCTGGCCAGCCCCTACCTCCCTTTTGTTTACAAGAATATTTACTATGGACACTCCCAGAAGCCCTCCCCCTCACGCCACCCAGTCAGTCAGAGTGGACAGAACTCTGGTGTGGAGCTTTTAATTCTGAAAGTCTCCCGCCTGCAAACTTTGAAGGGCTCAATCTGACACACATTACAAGCTTAATAAAACAAATAACGCTTTAACAAAAAAAAAAGCAACTAATCTTAATGGAGAGCCAAACGCAAAGTGTGTCTCCACACCGTAATCACAAAATTAAACATTGGATCACCTCAGCACATAAGGCATTCCTCCGAGGCTGGCTGTTGTTTTTTTTAACCACGGTCTCCCAAACACCAACAACAAATTGTGTTCTCCCAAAAGGTGTGTCGTGGTGTGACGAGGGTGTCCGGAGCCGGATATTTCATAAAGGCGGACCACTGTTTGTCTTTCCGTGACAAACGCCCGCCGCGGCGGAGGGAGGCTTGGGCAAACAGTGCCGCCACGGCCTCCTTGACAAACGTCTGGGGCCCGGGCGGAGCGCGGCCGACATACCCGTACTTCTCCGCCAGGTCGCGAGCCTCCTCCTCCTTCACAGCCCTCTGCTCGCTCAGGTCGCACTTGTTGCCGCAGAGAACGATGTCGGGGTTTTCGCAGTACGCGTGGACCTGCAGCTGACCTGCAAACACACGACAGACATCCGGGTTGAGTCATAGCGAGTGGCCTCCAACAACGTATTTACAACAACAACAACAGGGTTGTTGTTGTAGTTGTAGGGAGTTTGGTTCACCACTTTTTTTTTTTTTAAGGTGAATAATCGTTTGAGATATTCACTACAGCCGTATGTGATTTTAAATGATGTGTGTTTAGAGCAGAAAGCCCATCCAACCCCAGTAACATCAACATAGTGATGCAAGTTCCATAAAACAATGAAGTCAGTGGAGATCCCTGGGGGGGGGGGGGGGGGGGGGGGGGGTGTGTAGTGTGTTTTACCTTCTGAAAACCAAACATTGAGAATGGATTACTCACAATGTTATTCTACATAAATTTCCGGTCACTTTGAACTAAGATGGCCGCAGAGGAAGGCGTCACAAAGGTTTGAACTGAGCAATCAGACGTACTCATCCAGTTCCTGACGTTGAGGAAGCTCTGTTCGTTGGTGAGGTCGAAGAGCAGCAGGAAGCCCATGGCATCCCTGAAGAAGGCCGTGGTCAAACTGCGGAACCTGTCGCACAGAAAACAACCCCACGGACACAGGCGCTGTTTAGCGTCCTTTGTGATCGATCGAACCAACACATAAAACAAGCAAAGCTCGGAGTGGTGAATTGTAATAACAACAACAACAACAACAACAACAACAACAACAAGGGATTGGGACATTCTGGGCCACACCGATACCGAAACAAATAAATAAATAAAAAAGAACTGATCTGTTTTCAAAGTCTTTCAGCACATCTTTGAATGAGTGTAACTTCAAACCATAGAACTGTTGAAACAGCCTTTAATGTAACCTTCTTGCTTTCTTCCTTTTTTTGAAAAATTGGTGTGCCACAACACAGCCCAGTCGCTGCGGCTGGGCTGTCTGTTGTGGCGTACCAATTTTGAGACATTCATCGCTGAGCGCCATCATACTTGCTGAGAGGCAACATAAAGCAAATGTATAATATATAATTCAAATGCTCCTGAATACATCTTTGTGCTGCTCCAAATCAATCAAAACATGATTTATCAAACATGATATGTGGCATCAGCCATAGCAATGGTTGCTGATGAAATATGTGTGTGTGTGTGTGCGTGTGTGTGTGTGTGTGTGTGTGTGTGTGTGTGTGTGTGTGTGTGCTCCTATCAAGCAGGGATCTCTGGTGACCTATCTCTACGTGTAAACAGGCTGAGATGGTTGTGAGCGAGTTTCGTGTGAACGGATGGGTTTTTGAATCTTGACGCAATCACAATTCATGAACGTTAGATGTTTCTGTCTGCGTGAACAAGGCTGGTGGTGTAAGAGAGACACGCCGCTGTGTGTGTGTGCTGCTTGCACCTCTCTTGCCCAGCGGTGTCCCACAGCTGGATGTGGATCTTCTGTCCCTTGCCCGAGACTCCATCAGGTCCATTTGACCGGTACACCTTCATGAGAGGACGTGGGTGGAAAGAGACAACATGACCCAATGTGAAGAGTCACCCTGCAAGTTCCTCATACCATATCTCGGTGTAGAAATAGCAATGTCCTGTCCTGTTCTGTTTATGTTTGTGGGTTTTTTTTCAGCAGATCAATTTCTATTTGACATTTTCAAACAGGGCCTGTAGAATATTCACATTAAATAAGTTTTTCACTCTGATCATATACATTTAAGGAATGCACCTCCCACCTACCATATGTAGTTTAATATTTACTCACACCTTTCAGGTTAATATCTCCAATATCCATAGGTTAAAAACTCATAATAAACCAGTAATAGCTAGGACCCATAGCCAGGATCCCAGGCCAATGGACAACTGTCACTTGTACTGGACACTCATGTGTAATAGAGCAATATAAATAATAAATATAAACATAATATAAATATAAATCCACACATTCAGAGGCAGGAATCTCTTGCCACCGGCTACTCAGACCAGGGTTCCTGGTCTAAACAGACCCAATGTACTTTTTTTTTTAAAGGGTCATTTATCTCTGCATAGCGTTTATCATACAGTCTGCCACGTCAGATTTCGAAGAACACTTGATCATCTCACTGGGGAGGTCAACAAGAAAACTGGCCTTCTCTGCTGGCGGCTGCACGAGATGGACCCCGTTTCAAAGATGTCAGACAAGATGTCAGACATTTAAAAAATATTCTCTCTCACCTTATTGGAGTTGGATACCATTCCTGTTTCTATATTACTCTATAAGTATCTATAAGTTTCTACAAGTGCATACTTTTGGGTGTTATGTATACAATTTTTGCTAAATGAATGACAGTACGATTGCATTTATTTCATAGGATCACAATACATTGTGCAGAATACTGAATTGGGAGGCCTGTATCATGATCCATATTGAGCCGCTGCATTCCTGTACCAAGTGGACCTTGTTACGGGCTATCATATGCATTGTTGGCCTTGGTTGCACTTGATGTTTTCATATGATCTGAGACTATGTAAATAGCATTGGCCGAATGTTGTGGTGTTTGCCAAGTATTAACTTGTGTATTCTGAAGGAGTGTGCTACTGTTCAGTCTTAGTCATCCTGTCTTACCCAGATTCCTTTGCTGTTAAACACTTATCAGTCAGGCTTTTGTTACAAGGGCCTTGCTTAATGGTGTGGAAATGCATTTGTGTTTAAGGCTGCAATTGTTTTCAAAGCACACTGAAAATTAAGCAGCTAGAAAATGGCTAAACTACCTGCCAATTATATACACAACACGTTTATACAACACGTGTTCTGAACACTTGATTCAGCAACAAGCTCTGTTACAGCTTCCTAATAATCATTTTTTCCTCATTTAGTTTGTCACATGTTCCAAAGGAAATTACGCAGGAAGGCTTTGATGTTGGTGGAGGTTTCCACTTACCACCCTCTTTTCTCTGAAGTCAATCCCAACTGTCGTAATGAACTTGGAGTTGAACTTGGCGTCCGTGTACTGGTAGAGGAAGCTCGTCTTCCCCACTCCTGAATCACCCAGGGCTAGGAATTTGATGAGGTAATCGTAGTCCCCATCAGACATAGTGAGCGCTTTCTCTGGACACAAAGAAAAAAAAACCCACACAGACAAAACAAGACGAGTTTGCTTTAAAACAAGCACATTCTTGCCAGAAACAAAGAAGTCCCCCGACTTGGGTCTATGCTCAACGATTCCCATGGCAACACAAATTTGCGGTTCATGCTGCAAGACATAGCATTAGTTCACCTTTATTTTGAAAGAGGCAGTTCACGCCACTTTCAAATTCTGGCATACCATGCAAGCAAGGGTTTACACCAGTGAGCACCAGTACAAGGACCATAAAACCTTACCTTTCCACTAGAACGTCATTGGCCAAATAAAGAGTACCACAGCAATAAAACACTACAAGGCGATGATCGCTTGCTGGGAGGGGTGAAAACCATGCAATTGCAACACATCCTGGATCTCAATCTACATCAAGATATGCAAGCAAGAGCAGCCATTCTCTGCTTGTGTCATTTCTCAGCACACCACTGTAAAAGGAGACAGACACACATCTGCCTGCCTGCCTGCGTATAATGTGAATCAAATCCACTTTGTTTAAAAAGGCCTAAATGGACTCTAATGATGTCCTATCAGACCTCTGTGTGTATGTATGTATGTATGTATGTATTTATGTATGTATGTATGTATGTATGTATGTATGTATGTATGTATGTATGTCTGTATGTATGTATGTATGTATGTATGTCTGTATGTCTGTATGTCTGTATGTATGTATGTATGTATGTATGTATGTATGTATGTACAAATAAATGCGGTCATCTTTTATCTTGCAGATAAAACAAAAGGACTAGTTAGTAATTATCCTTCTCTACCCTTCATCATTGATAACATTCATTAATACACAGGATGAGGTTAATGAATGTTATCAATGAGGAAGGGTAGAGACCCTTCCTCATTGATCACTAATTATTTGTACACAGTATGTTACCCATAACATTGGTTTTATTGGATCTTGAAGTGTTTGGAATCCATTTCCATTCAACAATCTTGCATGAATTCACCCCCAATCATTAAAAATATTGATGCAGGTGCACAACATTGCTTTCACTTCAAATTCGATAATCTATTGTGCATAAAGTGCCAATAAAAATAAATACACTGCAACTCAGTTAATGCAAGGCCATGTTAAAATCTGAATGGCAGTCCTGCAAGGAATTCCTGCAAGGAAGTGTAGCATGCATCATATGACCATGAGCATGAAAAGGGGATTTAGACACGTTCAACATTCTTCAACAATAATGAGCCTTCATCTTGGTCAATAAGGAGCTTAGCATCCGGAGCTAGACCCAGGACCTATGATGAACGCATTGGGAGAAATGGTTTGGTATGCTTTAATTGATGTGGTTCAAATGAGAGCAATTGTCATCAAAGTGTTATAATGGAGCCTTGCACGAAAAAAATGCTGCACCTTTTAAAGCCTTGACGTGAATGTACAAAACGTTATTACAAGTTAAGTTATTACGCAACTCATGAGAATTGCAGTGGGACACGGACAGTTAAAATAGCATTAACAGGAAAGTGATGTACACGCCCATCCTATTACCTATGGGAATACTTGAATATCACTAATGAATCAGTAAAATGACAGTTCAATGCAAAAGAGAACTGCTGGCCTAATGCTACACAAGTTGCATAGTCATTCAGACATAACCATGTCATGTTTCCTCTAAAAAGTACTCTGGCTGAATTCTTACAGTGCTTCCTGGAAAGGAGGTTTTTCAAACAGCAGCCTAATTGTGCAGGGAATTACAGCATAGTCTTTTCAAAAGACACTTTTTGTATTTTGTATATCTTGTATTGCAACAAGTGAGAAGCGAAGATGAAAACGCTATCTACATTCAAATCTATTAAACATCCGGCATCAGGATCATCATTGGTATCACCATCATCATCATGACCCACCATGACACACTGAAGCAGTTGTATACTTTTACATCTGTTCGGGTAGCATATGTTTTGCTCCAACACTTTTTGCATGTTGCATTTGCGGCAGTCACCTATAATGCCAGCAAACAAAACATGGCTCAATTTAGATGGCAACCATTGCAGGGCCCACCCTGGGCAAGTGTCCAAGTCTGCAGCCATTCCCAAAGGGAAGGCGGATATAAGGAGAGGCGCCCATAGGCCAACCACAACACGTCAAAGAGGCAGACAGGCTGGCCTGCTGAACCACCGTTACGCACACAGGGGCCAATTCACTTTGTGGGAATAAATTAATTATGGTTCTGCCATAGAGCTACGCACACTCACTGTAATTGAATGATGACACAACAGACGTTTGAAAAGAGATAACATCCCTATCAAATCGACCTCAGTTGGTCCTCATGTGGCCTCTGAGTGGTCAGGTGACCTTTCACACACACACAACAAAGCTCTGGAGCCCATCTCTAATATTAAGGATGCAATATTAAAAAAAATAATGCACATCGCAACATGCTTACGATGCTGACCTGGATCGTGAACATTGGTGTGCAGCGTTGCCGCGGATATCTGCTGGTTAGGTATCCTTGTTAATACGATTATTTGTCAAATCAATGAGCTGCAAAGGTTGCCATTCCGTGGCTTACGTGTGTGTCCAGAGTTGGTGAGGAGAGAGAGCCATGCGCTGTCCATCCAGTGGCAAGTAGTTACGCGTGGAAACATAGGCTACATGGTGTTTCCACGCGTAAAACGTTGCGTTTGATTTTGTAGCTTATAAGTCATATTTAGGATCGGTATTTTAGTCTTGTCAGCAGAGCCCTGCGTCGTGTTACCGGAGAGTGCGGCTCACTAACAGATTGATAGAAACTGTTCCCGATTAACATTTCCTGAAATTAAAACTTACCAGCCCCAAGTGGTTGGCGCTCAATGTTTCGAGGTGCGAAGTAATGGTTTGGTTCAGCTTGTCCTCAAGTGAAACTTTGTCCAAAGTTTTTTTTTCCTCAGTCGCCGCTTTGATCCATTTGGTGCACTGGCTGACAACAAGGTTATTAATGGTTTTACACTGTGGGGTTTAGAGTGGCCTCAGTCGAAGTGTTGGTCTGCTGAAACACGGCTCCTCCCCCGAGAAGACTCCATCCTCCGCCTCATGAACACACATGAGGAAACATCACACAGTGAAACATGCACGCGTCATGCCAAGTGTCGTTCCAAACCAAGTTAGAGTTTTTGAAACACTTGTTTTTCTCGGTACGTGCGTTGGGAGTGCGGACTTATGTTGCACACTCCTGGACAGGATCACAGGGGAAGTAAGTGCAATATTGGCACAAACCCGGCTTTCCAAATCCATTCCGGAGCGAAACAAGAGGCAGCTGCCAAAATCGACTCTTAATGTTAGAACTGGAGTAGGCCCATAGACACCACCAATGGCAACCTTAATGGGTGGATGGATGTCAAAAATACCCTACTAATAAATGGTTACCGAAGTTATCATAATAGTTATTTCAATCATTTCTCATAAATAAGGCGTGTCTTTACGTGAACTTGGTTGGCCATTTGTGGGGCCGTGGTGCGTTGATAACATGACGCACCAGATGTTTCGTTGCGCAAAACCACCTGGGAAGTCGACCTGTGAAACGGTTTGGAAAAGGGCAGGCGCAAAAAAAAAAAAAAAAACTTGGCAGGTGATTGGATGAGCCATCTGTCAATCACTGCCTATCAGGTAGATTACAGTTCGTCAAAAGAGGCTGATTGGTCAGAACAGCTGTGGTTCGGCCAAAAGGCATAACTTGAAGCCTGGCAAGACATACAATGAAGAATTGAGTCATTTACTCACTTTGTTTGATCTTGTCTGATCAGTTTGATCTTGAACCAAATGAACCGAATAGAACTAGAATATACCATACAACGTGAGGTAAAAGTAAATACTTTATTTTACACAAAGGCCATCCCAAATCACACAAAGTAAGTACTCAATTCCATGTCACTCTTTATTTTGAGGTTCTGAAAGTCCAGCAGGCTCTGACACAGTTCCCCCACCATCCAGCGGGGCCTTCCCCCCCACTGGGGGGCACTCAGTCCCCTGTGTGTTCTGGTCCTGTTCTGGGCTCCGGTTCTGGAGCCTGAAGTAGGGGGCGTAAATATAAACACCGCCTGCGGTTCCAAGCCCCATGGCGAAGGCCATCTGCGGAAAGGTGATCACTCTCTGCCGGAACATGGTCTCCGACTCTGGTCAGGGGATCCTGGTCTGTGGGGGCATCAAATCCTGTGTGGCTCCTGGAATAATGGAACATGAAAGCTATACAGTGTGTACATCTGCTATTAGTACCCTCATACATTCATACATACATACATACACAAACACAAACACACACACACACACACACACACACACACACACACATTAAATATAGATCAGTCAAAACAACCTAAAATGTCATATACATAGTGTTAATACATAGACATATTAACATATAAATGGGAGATAATCTATTTGTGCCCTGCTGTTGAGAAAATGCGTTCAAAGAGAACTATTGTTTTGAAAGAACTAAATCGTACCGGAAATACAAGTAGCCTCTTAGAGCGTCAGCCGGAATACTGATACAGATACTACCCAGTTAGGAAAAAAATTATACAATCTATTTTTCGATTTGTAGGTTATCGTCTATATTAAGATGTCCTCCGAACTTACCGTAATTATTTGAAGGCACAGATGATGACTTGGCCCCCAAATCTAACGCTTATAAGAAACCAAGTACTAATGTTTGGCCAAGGGCTACAGGAGGTAGAATGTCTGTCAAAACCGGAAACGGCAGAAAGGTTAGAGTAGTTTCTCGCGATAATTTCAATATCTCGCGATGTGAGTGCGTGTTATGTAAATGTTATTTATGTCAATATGACAATGTGTGTGTGTGTATATATATATATATATATATATATATATATATATATATATATATATATATATATATATATATATATATATATATATATACATATTGATAACATTTTATAGATTAAGACATCTTTTGTTGTGTCTCTTATAATCACTGGAATTTATCGAGATGTCCATACGTGTGAAACTAGAATAACTCATTCATCCAATATAAATCAAAATACATATACATACATTTGCGTTACGAACTGATGAAGCCGCTTGGATAAGAGGCGAAACGTCTTCACAGACAAATCTAAGTCCAGTTGCGTTCGATTTAACTGTTGGCTGGATTAAACATGACCTGAATGAATGAGAACATTCATCGACTACATATACATATTTTATTAACCAACAGAACTATACGATATTGTGGAACAAATAACATTACCAGATTACACTGATAAGATGTTTTCTATAATTTATACAAGCTGCGTAATGCTTTATGGCTTTTATTATGAAGTAAACTGATACGTATACGGAAATGTAACGTATAAGGAAGTTGACAAAGTGTTCCGGATGTTTTGGTTGGTGATAGAGGATACACGCTGTTAGTGGTTACAGGTGGTACCCCATCGTATCTCAATGACAGAACCAGTCAGTCGTGTCTTTCATTGAACGTTTACGTTGTCATGTATTGCTGTTGATCGTTGGCTTATTTAGCGTCATTATACACATTTTAGTTGGTAAACCTGACAATCTTTTCACTTCCTGGTCGAAAGCAGGTTGAGCAGATGACCAGGAGAGTAAAATTGCGATGGACAACATTCGTGCTCGCTTTAGCTTCAGGGAAAAAGATGAACCTGTCAAATTGAGAAGACGAAGATCCCAACTACACAACAATGCTCCTAATAATGGTGGGCGTCACTAGCAATAAGTAAAACTTATCTAGTAGTAAATTTTACTTGAGAGGATCCTGATACCTTTATGTCCCCATTTCACAGGCATGTTGACGTTCAACATCACTGCATGTTCTGTGGTGTTCCGACTGGTGAACTGCTTCCTGGTCCAAACCAGCTTTGTCCCTGATGAGTATTGGCAGTCCTTAGAAGTTTCCCATTATATGGTTTTTGGATATCCTTTTAAACACTATATACTATTCCCAGTACCTCAAAATTCAATGTTTGTTTTTATAATGATGGTGACCTTTGAAAGGATAGACCCAGTTCTTGCTCTGTAACGACCTTGACCTATACACCTATGGGTATCTGACCTGGGAGTGGCAGACAGGGCTGAGAGGATTTGTATACCCACTCTTTTTCGCATCCATATACAAGACTTTGCACTTTATCGGCTGTGACACTGTAATCGTCCTGGCGAGTACAACGCATTTTGTCTACTTTTCAAATGTTCAGTTTCCTAGAAGTGTTTTGTGTTGCTTATATTGTTACTTATATTGTTATGCTATACCTGCTGTGGTTTGGATTGCAGATATGGCTTCCCAGAGTCATGCAAGCACTGCTTGCATCATTGGCCGATGTGAAGATGTACTTCTTTATCAAATCTATGGAGAATCCTGATGTGGCAAAATGGATGGTAAATATTTAGCCAACAAAATCTGATGTACTAAATGTGATTTTATCAATGTTAAAAACCATGCAAAGATAATTGACAATGCCCAATAATATCAAATGAACATAATTTTAGGAAAGGATTTCTCTGCACATTTTGCTGGATTATCTATATTGCACCATTTGTTTTTGCTTGCCAAGCTAGATGTATCTTGCTTGCTTTCATGGTTTGATATACAATACACACTGTCTCCACTCCTAGTATTTCTGCCAGCTCTGCTCCTGGTTCACCTGGTACTGTTGCACAAGGACCATGAGCAATACCATGGAGACCAGCCTCACTGCCCTGGCCCTCACCTACTACCCCCTGCCAGGCAACAAAACACACGACAGGTCCCTGCCTGCCTTTTCTATATTTCCCCAATCATCCATCAATCTATTAATATAATTTTAATTTCAATATAATTTCTGATGTAATTTTCTTGGGTTTTCATGTTTCAGTAAAAAGTACCTGACGCTGGTCGCCGTGGCGATTATTATTCGTCCCACTGCGCTGATCGTCTGGATTCCTCTGCTCGCCTACCACTTCTTCTGGGAAGACGCAAAGCTGAGACTTCTAACTCACAGCTGCATTCCCATCGGGTGAGTGATCCTCAGTCCAGCCACTCACACTTGGCCTGGTAGCTTCTCTGACCTTCAACCCGTCCGACCTTCTGCCCCGCAGGGCTTTCACTCTTGTGACTTCAACTTTAATTGACTGCCTGTTCTATGGCAAGGTAAAAACATAATAAAACGACAACGATATTTTTCTGCTGCATCAATATCGTCATATTTAGAGTGGTGCATGTCTAATAATTGTGTTGTGTTCTCCAGTGGACCCTGGTGCAGTACAACTTCCTCAGGTTTAACGTGTTGCACGGCATGGCTGAGTTTTACGGCTCTCACCCCTGGCATTGGTACCTCACCCAGGGCTGTGCAGCAGTCATCGGCCCTCATCTGCCGTTCTTCATCTACGGCTGTGTGCTCGCCTCGAAGCGATACAGGATACTGCTAGTCACAGTGGTCTGGACCGTTCTGGTGTACAGGTGCGTTTTGATGACATGCACGCCGATTGAGTTCGAATGCAATGCGGACGAGAGTGCTTACGTTCTGTGATTCTTGAACAGTTTTCTTTCACACAAAGAATTCCGGTTCATTTACCCCGTGCTGCCCTTCTGCATGGTGTTCTGTGGTAAGTCCCCAATTTCCAGTTTTTATCATGAATCTGTCCAGGGTATCAGAAAACTACTCATTAATTAATTATGTCTTCTTCAAATGACTTGAAGGGATGTCATTGGCCCACCTGAAGTCCTGGAGGAGAGCAGCTGCAGGCAGCCTGCTGGTGGCCAACCTGCTTCCAGCTCTCTACACGGGGCTGGTCCACCAGCGAGGCACCCTGGATGTCATGAGCCATCTGCAGAACCTCTGTGATGTCCACAGCAATGCGAGCTTCACCACCGCTGAGGTCTTCTTCCTCATGCCCTGTCACTCCACACCCTACTACAGGTACAGGGTGATATAACACGCCGAATGCTCGCTATGCTCTACCGCATTCAGCATGTTACAGCTGAATGAGTGAGGTTTGTTTGTTGTTTTGTGTGTGCGCAGTGTAAGAATGTGTTTGTGTGTATACGTGTAAAAGTAAAGTAAATAACTAGAATGTTGGGGGGATTTTTCAACCAGGGGTTCTATACGATCGGTCTTACTTGGGCTAGAAAGCATGTGTAAAAATGTCAAACAAGTTGTTCGACATGGAACACTTTTTTCCTGCAGCCACATCCACTGTCCAATCAGGATGAGGTTCCTAGAATGTCCTCCTGACCTGGGAGAACCTGGCTACTTTGAAGAAGCGAAGGAGTTCTATGATGACCCTCTGCACTGGCTGTCGGGTGCTTTTCCAAACCGGTCCTCCCTGCCGACCCATTTGGTTCTGTTTGACGTTTTGGAAAAGGTGAAACATGAGGAACAACAAGTGATCATGTTGTCTAAACATAATTGGCTGGCTTCAATGTTTTCTGTTATTAAAACTCTCTCTCGTTGATCCAGGGAATTTCAGAATTCTTGGAAAGGAATAAATTCATGAGAAGCGCAGAAATATTCCACACACATTTTCCTGAAGGGAGAGTTGGCAGAAACATCTTTGTCTATGAAAGACATCACCATGGCACTGGATGAATTTACTTGTTGATATTTAAAAGAATTATATTTGTATTTGTTTGTTATTGAATGTTGTCTAATAAACATGAGGCAAAGCCAAGTTCAATTGAGATTTGTTTTTATTGGTTATGTTTTTTATCCAACACGTCAATCTTGAAAGCTAAATAAAATTAGCCTACTAGATCCAGCTAAGATATGGAATGTGGAGCTAGAACATTAAGAAGCAAACTGTAACCATAGCAAAGAATAGTTCAAAAGTGTGAGGGCAACAAGCCACTCTGAACACTGAAACACCCATCAAGTCTAACGTCAATAAAATGGTTCTGCTCTTGTCAGCTTCAGGAAAGTTGTACAATTTACAAGAATTTACAATCTAAGGTGATTTGAGGTTCTAATTTAAAAAGTAAGAAGATCATCATGGAAAGTGATTCATGTGTCAAAATGGCCGTAAACTGCATTCACAACTACTTAAACTAAAACACAAAAAGCCAAAGGACATTCAGTAGCATTACAGAAAACATTGTGCAAAACATTTAAGACTCAGTCCAAAGCAAATCAGGACAGCATTTAAAACTATGTCAAAGGACACTATTCGCATATGTTAATATTTCGGATCAAATGGCATAGGGCCCAATTCGATTTTGACATCAGCCATGTGTCTGTCCGAACTCCCTCTTGATCTGCTGCATTTTCTTTCTCTCTGGGGTCGTGACCTCGCCCTCTGTTGCCTTCTCTGCTGCTTTGCCTGTAGGCTTTCTTTGGCCCGCTCATCAGGACCTTCTGTGGGTCTGCTGTGGAATTTCAGAGGGGACAAAAGCCTTTCATTAACATTCATTTCACAAGAACACCTTGAAACGCTGTCATTGTTGAATTGTTCTCGGGGAATTACCTTGGCCCGTAGCTTTTAATGTATGCGTCTCCATAGAAATGCCTGTAGATGTACTCATCAAGATCTTCAAAGACGCCATCATCAAGGCCATAATACTCATGCATGTTTTCCAGATAATCCTCCACGCGACTGACAAAGTCTTTGAAGAGCATCTGATCATGGATGAAGACACCATTGTGGAAGAAGTCGTTGATGAATTTTTCCAACTCTTTCCAGTGGTGGAACTGATCCACCTCTTGGTGGAGGTAGCTCTGAAGAAGCTGGTTGAATTCATCTGCTCTCACGGGCTCCATTCCTTTGTGGAAGAGACTCATGGATTCCTTGAAGGCACAGTCGAAAACACCAGAGCACCTTCTGGGAGCTGCTCGGTGGTGATGCGCGTCTCCGTCTGCCTTGACTCTTTCTCCTGACTTCCGAGTGTTCTGGCTGCTCTTCTCCTCTGTGGACTCAGAGGTGCGACTGGGCTGAGGTTTGTGCGGCCCGTGCTGCCACATGCCCTTAGCACCCCACGGGCCCTTAGCATCCCGCTCGTGGAATCTCTTGGATGACGGCCCTGTTGTAGCCTTGTTGATAAACGTTGATGCAGAATCCTTAAAATGGCGGAAGGTCGATTTGACGGAGTCTGAGAATTTCCTCAGGTTCTCCTTCACGGCCTCTTTGGCTTTCTTAATCTGCTCTTTGTGGTGATGGACAAACTCCTTGGTGGAGTTCTTCACTGCATCGAAAGTCTCCTTCACCTTCCCAGCCATGCCTTCTTTGGACTTCTTAACTCTGGGCTGAGTGTCTCCTTTGGCCTTCTCTTCTTTGGTTTCCACGTACAGTCGCTCCCACAGGTCAGAGCGTTGCTGCTCGAAGCCCAGCTTCTTCTCCACCTCCGCCAGGCGCGTCTGGATCTCGGCCTGGCTCTCCTCGGCCCCTGCGCTGCTGGTGGCCAGCTGGTCCACCTCCTCCCTGAGCTCCTCTGTGAACCTTCTCTCCCTGTCGAGCTCCTTCCTCAGTGTCCGGGTCTCCGCCATGGCGGCTTCCCTCTGGCTGAGCACGGCGCGGGTGAGCGCCATCTTCTCCTCCAGCTGGTCCTTCAGCCGCTGGTTCTCCAACAACAAGGAGTCGACCGCGGATCCCCCGTCCTCGAGCTGAGTGATCTTGGAGCGCAGGTTTCTCAGCTCGTCTTGCAGGGCCAGCAGAGACTGCTCCTCCCGCTCCAGGGAGCTCTTCAGCAGCCGGTTCTCAGCGGCCAGCTGCTGCTTCTGGGACTCCATTTCGCTCCACTCCTCCGACGCCTGTTTCAGCCATGTTGCCAACTCGTCGCTTTGGGCCTTCAGGAAAACAAACAACAGGGACTCATAATGAATCTGTCGCACAGTTAAGTTAATCACCCGTCTGTGCATCAGTGGGATCACATGTCTGCACTTCAGTGTTGTCGTGCCTACGACTTGTTCCTCATTACATTTGGTTTAAATCCTGTTTAAAATCGCCCAGTGATGAGGAATATTTAAGGTGGTTCTACGTGGACCTTATACTGTCGAGAAGGAAAGATGGTCAGAACACAAAAAGAGTAAAAGAGGCTGAAGTGAAGAAAGAAGAAAGTACATTGACGGGATAGTACGTGACAGTATGTGATAGTACCAGATAGTACGTGATAGTACATGAAAGTATGTGATATACTGACTAACTAAACCCAACATACATTCATAAACGACGACTGGCAATATAATTTCTCAAAATAGCTTTTAGAAATTATCCTCTAAATTACCCTTTAATTGCTGCTTTACTAATACAGTAAAGTGAACGTTTAGTGATTTGTTTCTTGTTTCATGGCATCTCTCATACCTCATCTGTGAAATAATCCGGCGAATCATGCTGGCACACCACGTTTTGCTTTATGGATGTTCGCTCTGAATTGCCTGAAATACCAAAAAAAAATATTTACAGTAGATCTTTTAACAAACAGACTAACACTCAAATGATCAGGCATCATACAACAATGGCCCTTTTCCAACTATCATCATCACTGAAAAAGTCTCAGCATTTTTGCATGTTGTTGAAGGCCCGAAGCGAATGGTAGATCCTGGTTCTGCCATTGTTACCATAACTATGATGATTACAATTACTCTGCACGCCATGCCATCCTTCCTGTACACTTCCAATGTGCTTTTGACTTTACCGTAGTTACCGTAATAGTGGCCCACACTCATACTGAAGGCCACGAGCACCACCAGCAGGACGCATGTGCTGAGGCTGCAGGCCTCTCCTGGTGGTGGGACTCCAACATCATCAGCCTCCTGGTCCTGAAGGAGCTCCGCCTCCACCTCCTCCTCCTCCACCACCTCCTCCTCCTCCTCCTCCTCCACCTCCGCCTCCTCCTCACTGTGGCCAGACTCCAGGGCCTCTCCCTCGGGGTCGGTCACCAGGGAGATGGTGCTCCTCCGCGGTCGTCTTCTCCGCAGTGTGGTGGTGGTGAGGCCCCCTGGGGACTCATCCTCACTGCTGCTGCTGCTGCTGGACCGGCTCCCCGGGGGTGCCTGGGCTGGCAGAACTGGAGTCCAACACAACCATCTGATTCATACCCTCGGACCCAGCAGTCCTCCTGTTATATTGCATTCCAACATTCATTTTATATACTAATATTAGTCTCGGACCCAGTAGTCCTACTATGTTATATTGTATTCCGACATTCATTTTATATAATAAATATATTAGTCTCGGACCCAGCAGTCCTCCTATGTTTTATCACATTCCAACATTCATTTTGTATACTAATATTAGTCTCGGACCCAGTAGTCCTACTATGTTATATCACAATCCAACATATTCATTTTGTGTTTATGGTTGATGGCCAATTGCGCGCTTACTGAGTCCCGCATCCAGCAACGTGATTGGTCGAAACAAAGAAGCAAAAATCATATTGGATTCATATCCGGTTCACCCAGCTCTACCTTCAGACTTCAGATATTAAGCTTAAGTCTGATTTGAGAGACTATATCTAAATATATACTGTATGTATATAAATAAACAAACCCATATGATGTTTTGGTAGTTGGTAGTAGTTTGGTGGTTTTTGTAGTGGTTTCCATATGAAACATGCCCATGAAAATGAGAAATGAGCGGAGAGTGCAGTGTGGAATAATGGTGACATGCAAATGACTGACTGATAAAATACATGGTTGAGTCATCGTGGCACAACGTCAAGCCATCGGCACGGAGAACATAGAAAGCCAACCGCTGCAAGAACGATGAAATAAAATAACGTAAAGAAGTTAGGGCTCCGGTTACAGTGATTGATGTCAGGCTCTCCTTCACACACAGTCAGCTTGTGTTACATGTTGTCGAAAAGCTACTCTGGAAAGGTGCAACATGGGTCCACACAGGCAGTGCAGGTTTATATCCTGAGACAACATTCTTTGACTGAGAGAAACCTCCCGCGGGTTAGTTCTGGTTAGTTCTCTGTGGTGGACAAGATGCACACACGTCACTAGCATCATTCGTGGGCCACCTGGCAAAGAGCTCTTCCCAGTGAGCTGGTATCTCAGTTGGTTTCCTAAACTCCACAGAGTCTGAGGAAGCCTCCATGGACTGAACCCTGCTTCACAAAGCGACAGGCATCATGGGACAGGAAGTACTCCAGCCAGTTCCTGGTTTTTTCTGTTCATACTTAGTTGCTGCACTGTTGTAAATATTTGAATGGAAACTTGCCGATGATTCAAAGTGGCACGTGAGTCAGTTTAGTTTGAAATGTGGCAGCGCGGACCTACCAGTCTCTACAGCTGTGAAGGTATACTGGCTGCTGGACGAGGTACCAAGGTAGGACTCCTCATTGATGGCGGGCCCCCCCTCCTCCTCTTCCTCCTCCTCCTCCTCCACCTCCTTCATGTCTCCTAAGGTCACAATGTCCGAGGAGGACAGGTCGCTGGACGAGCACAGAGTCACATGCTCTTTGGCTGCAGCGCCTCCCAGGTCCTGCAGAGGGAAGAACCAGGATGGCAGGCATCAGCCAGTGTTTCTCAAATGGTGGCGCCAGTTACATGACTTTTCCACATAGAATCTGACATGCTACATCCTTGTGTATGCTATCACCTCTTAGTGTATGCCTGGATGTATGCACATTTATGTATATTTCTATATTTCTTTATGTATACTTTTGTATATTGTATTACATAGGTTTATATTATATATTTATATATTCTAACACTGTACTATACGTAGAGTGTCTGTCTCTTCTTTCTTTTTTCCCTGGAGTATTGTAACAAATGCAATTTCCCTCAGGGATCATTAAAGTATGTGTCTGTCTGTCTGTCTGTCTGTCTGGGATTACTGCTGAGGAATGTCACCTATGTCTGCGTGAATATGAACACATCTATTGAGTACAAGCCCGTGTTCCTCACTAAATTCTAATGTAAAAGGTAGAGAGCCGGTGGGACAGTGTTTAAACAGAATGGAGTCACGTGTAGCATTCTCACCTCAGATGCAGACATTGTTTCCTCAAACGTTTCTTCTTTCAGAGTGGCATCTAATGGATCACTTTTCCCTTCCATGCAAGCGGCTACGAGAAATATATGCACATGGCTATAGCTGTAAATGTGGTATAGATGTAAAAGTGTTGTGTGGTCACCTGTGCACATTACACAACCTGTATTGAAACTACTGTATGTAAACAAATAATTTGACTGCATACTTTTACTTCCTTAACCACTGTAGCCCTGACCTATTTAATGACGTAAAATCATGGTTAGACTTACCAGGGGGAACCACCAGGTCTGGCTCCACAGCTGGAGAAAGACCTGGAGGATCACTCCCATATTCCAGTGCATTATCCAGGCCTAGAGTCTCAATATCCGAACCCTTCAAGAAACAATCACATTGGACCTCAACATATAGGCAGATTTAGTGTAGATTATGTCAAAGACATGGCTTTTACCCTTTGTAATAATGCATGCATTACTTTTATTTGGTATGCATACCTCATTGCTGATTAGAGTCCATCCACAGGATGATTCAGTGTCACTGGAGGTTTCTGACATGGTGACAGCAGCCCAGAGATGAGACTAGACGCGCAGCAGCACCCCTTCGGTGACGCGCAAAGGTTATTTCATCTAAACATTGCAACAATAAAAACACGGGTTATAAATGCAACACAACTTGACACAACTGGACTTCTAGCGGGTCAGGCCACTAAACAGCTAATGAATGTTTAATTATAAAGACACTATGGCCAGTTTACCTTGTTGTAGCTATATAAAATATGGCCATATAACAGTATTTACAGCCGGCATTACTGTACTTCAGAACATCATAAAAATATATGAGTGGCGAACTGTGCACAATATTTAGCTAAAGTTAAACACGACAGCTAGTTCAACAGAGAAAGAAAAATTACTTACCCGTATGAGGCAATTCGTTGCAACAAATGATTGTTGTGCTCTAGGCCTCGGCCGCCCACAACCCGTAACAACGCTTGGAAGATCAGCGCTCAGTCGTGCAGATGGGAAATGTAGTTTACACTGAGACTAACGCCTGCGAGTTTCCCGAAGGTGGAACTACAAAACCCGGCATGCAAACGTGAAGAGACGGGACCAACAAGAGGACAGGGAGCACGTGGTACCGAGAAAAACAAAAACAAGGGAGTGCAAACTTGAAGGCGGAAGAATCCATGACAATAACATCATATATTAATCGACACAAGCAACTATAACTAACATCTAAGATGTCAAACTATAAAAACCTAACACTAAATATTGTTTAAAACTACCGAAAACCGACTATGTCGAACCGAATGACAAACAAACAAACAAACAAACAAATGCACGAAATTATTTTTGCCGTCAATATCTTTCATCTCACTGGGAGAGGTTCACGTTTCAACTTGTCTCAGTCCCAACCTTTAACGGGCCCAACCTGTTTTAAACTATGGTGACAACACGCTATAGCTCTGCACGCAACCATATGGGCCCACATGGTTACCGTAGAGAGATATGTCTCCTAAGGTTAGGGCAGTGGATTTATTTTACTGTGATTTACTGCGATTTATTGAAATTGGCTTTACATAGCGGCATGAATCAGTAAATGAAATGCGCTGACAAAATATCTATGCTCATGGACCTGGGGTATACACGTTTCATTACTGTTGTTATTTTGATTATACTCTGAATAGTCAATACTTTTAATTAATAATGGTTACTTCAACATATTTTTGGGATCTCAGTGGATGGCTTACAAAAATGGCGTTGGGTGCAGTGTCTTTACTCAAGGCGGCAGCACACGCTCTGTGGACACGGGCCTTTACCATTGACTGTATATATATAAGGCCTTTACTTCTTAGATGACTTAGTTTGTGTACCAGTGTTACGAACCCAGCTCGTTGAGGGAAAGGGAAAGTAACACACACACAACCCGGTGGTGTAAGGATTGCAGTTAATGTGAAGTTTATTATAGACTGGCAATTGGAAATTAACGGACAAACCAACAGAAATGGGCCGCTAGGTGCTGTCAAAGCAAATAAACAAATATAACAAAAAGAGATCTTCTTAAAGGTCCCATATTATGCAAAATGCACTTTAGAGCGGTTTTCTATCAATAATATGCATCCCCGGCCTGTCTACAATCCCTCCTGATATGAAAAAAGTTCATCCTCTCCTTTTTTTGCTTTCTCAGTCTTTAGAAAATGTGTGCTAAAACAGGATTGTTGAAAAATGGTCTGCATTTGACATCAGCAACAGACTCGGCCGCTGTCCCTCAGGCTGGTGGCAACGCCTCAAATGAAGGCTTGCCACACCCGAAGAAGGTTTAGCCACGCCCTAACAAAGTTTCTAAACACCGCCATTATTCCGCTCGCTACCATTGCTCCGGTTGGCACAATGGCGAAGGTACGAGCTGGAAGAAGTGGTTGCTCTGTTGTTGGCTGCACAAATGAGCACAAAAGTCTTTCTAAACCTCCCTCTTCGGAGGTTCTGAGGACTCAATGGGTGAATTTCATTTTTGATGGTGATGTCCCTACAGCAGTTCCCAAAGTGCTGTATGTGTGTGCTAACCATTTCATGTCGGACTGCTTCATCAACGAGGGACAGTATAAAACTGGATTTGCTAAATCCCTGCGGATTAAAAATGGATCGGTACCAACTGTCCGCGATCCAACTACGAACGTGGAAACTGTAAGTGTGAACATTTTATTCTGATTTACTGTTTAGCCGGCTTGGCGGCCCCTGTTAGCATGCCAGCTAGCATAAAGTACTGTTGGGCCGCGACATATCTGCATCCGAATACGCATACTTGACTACTATATAGTATGCATTTTGTAGTATGTGACCAATATAGTACGTCCGAATGCTTAGTACGCATTGTGTAGTACGGAAATGGTTTCCGAATGCGTACTACCGCCACAGTGTACAACGGTAGGACACTACGCTATCCCACAATGCAGCAGAGTCTGGTAACCGAAGAAGTAGAACGCCGCGGAGAAAGTTAAAATAAATAAAAGCAGCGATATCAAGAGCCATTCGCGCAGAAAGAGACATTTTAATTCACTAGCAACGACGACAAGACAGAAAACTATGAGGTTAATTATCGGAGGTGACTTTTTTAATTTTGCCGGCATATGATCTGCTGCGCACAGAGGGGAAATACGTCATCTCCAAACATCCGGTAGCGCTTTCGGTGGTGTTCGGAAGCTTCGGAAGCATTCGGAGGCGTTCTACGTACGGTAGCACGTACTTCATTAACAGTCAAGTAGTAGACACTGAACAGAAATAGTACTGAGTATTCGGATGCACCAACGCGTTTAAAACGCGTTCATTAAGATGAATGAATGACACAAAAGTAACGCATTTTAATCGCCCTTATTTTTGCACCGCGGAACGTTTATCACTGGGTGAGTTTCAGGTTTACCGATTATACTGGAGCAGTGATCACTGCCTGAGGCGTTTTGAACGCAGCTCAAACCGACTGGTGCCTCTGCACGGCGACCAAGCTTTGATAAACACGCACCGGTTTACAGTATCGTCCCGCATTTTAGCGGTCGTGGCCGTGGAACTGAGAACAGAACTGAGCAGAATAGCGGCTATGTCGTAGCTACAGACATGTCACTGTCTCGGGTGCATTTTGTTATTAGAGGACTTCAACCTCAGAACTCTCTGTCATTAGACTGTCCTGGCCTGTCCTGTGCATACAAACAAACTATGTTTTGTTGCTTACCTTATGTATTCAGTCATTATTCAATGGTATATTAAAATGCATGTGAAAAAAATGTTTCTCACTGTTCTCAGATACATAGTGGGGGGAGGGATGATTACATTTGTTCTGAGAAGATGTTTTTTCTAACCCCTGTGTGCTTGTTATAGACCAGCTCATCACAAACATCAACGGCACAGATTCCTGCATCAAGAGATGTTGCATGCCAGACAGAGATGGAAACACGTTGTGTAGGCACACAGCTGTCCTTCAAGACTCTACAGGCTTCTTACAGGAGTGCAGGTATACAGCCAGCTTCATTAGGCTGCATTTACTTGGGAAGAAGTTAGTAAGGAGTTACATGTTATAATACTTTTCACTCAGCTCAGTTATTCACTCTCTTAAATTTTCATACAGACAGACAGACATACTTTATTGATCCCTGAGGGAAATTGCGTTTGTAACAATATATATGTCATTTTCCTTTATTAAAATTTATTTTTGGTTACAGGTGTCCAGGCTACTATGTTCTGCAAGGATTTTGGTGTTGGGACATCCACTGCAACTCCTTTCCAGTTTTCATCCACACCAGTAAAGCGACCTTCAAAGAGACCTCGCATGGACATGGAGGAGGAGCTGGAACTGGAAGATCCTTCAGGGGGCAGCTCTTTATTAGCAGCTTCAAAAGGACTTGACCCCTAAAGACAGAGCCAACATACAGTAAGAGTTTACTTTTTATTTTTTTATACCAAAACTAAAGGATTTCTTTTTACTTGTTGCACTTACAATCTATAAACATTTCAACAATAAATAACTGTATAAAGTAATACACACACACACACACACAAAAACCTTATGAAAAATAATAAATTAGATAAAGTGTCTGGAGGTAATGAGCAAAACACTTTCAGTCTCTGAAAAAAGTAAACAATGTCTGTGCATTTCTTGTATAAAACAGGGTATGTAGTGGACATGATGGACCTCATCTTCGAGAAGGTGTTTATGGACCCGGCACCCTACACTGATGCAGTCCTGGCAATCCCTGTTCCTGAAGACCTTGCTGCACAGTTTGAGCGGCCAGACAAGGAGGAGGTCATTGCGGGTTATGTGTCCTGCTTCAATCAAGCAGCTGTTTGCATCCCACGTAGTGACCTGTGGCATCAGGAAACTCCGTTTGGATTCGAAGGACCACACAAGCTGGGATGACGACCCGGATTCTGCGTCCCAGCCAGCCCCAACACCAGCTCACAAAAGAGCGATATGCAAGGTACCTGTAACGACTTCAAGTAATTGGACAAGATATAGCAATTACTTTTTTGTTTTGTATCCCATTTTATTTTTATGGATTGCCTGCTAAAACATATGGCTACTAAGAGCATTATCCCTCCTCTCGTCTCCTCCCCTCTACTACCACTAAACTATTTTCACACACTCTGTGTTTCTACAGATTCTCCATCCCTGAGTCTACACCTGCGTTGTACCCGTCAACCTGCTCTAACACCGGCCTGCCATCCATCCCATCGGGCTGACATGTTTCCTCCTGCCCCTACTCCCACCAGAAGCCTCGTTGCGTTGAACATTTAATGTGTTTATGTGGAGTTGTACATTTTTTTCTTGTCTATACACATCTATTATATATATCTATTATTTTGTTATGCTACTGTGTTTTGATTATCACAGTTATAACTTATTTGTTAGTAATGCAATGTCAATAAATGTTTAAAAAGTGTCTACAGAAATGACTCCTGCTTATGAAGAAACTATAAAAATAGAAAAAAAAAGATTAAATTGAAAAGTTATCCTGTTTGTCACATTTTATTACAGTTATATGGTTATGCCGAGTGAAGCAAAGCAAAGAATACATAACATATTTGATTTCAATATAAATTATAACATTTATCAAAAACATAACATACCGGTGAATACCTCTCAGCTGCAAAGGACCATAGTCTGCCCTGTAAATTTGGCTTGCATTCTGGAGCGAGTATACATTGAGGCATACAGGCTCCAATCCAGGATGGTCCACCATGCATTTCAGGTTCCCCTCAACCTCCTGCAGCTGTCTGGTAACCTGCAAACAAGGTACTGCAAACAATAAATGCCATTGTGTCTCATAAGTATGAAATAAACCATAATCAAGACAAACTAGTTTTCACTTTGAGTATGTAGATACTACCTGTGCTATCTCAAGACAGCAGACATTTTCCTGCTCTGTGGGCATGGTGTTGCAGTTTCCACACAAACACCTGTCAAAAGAAAATAAGTTAGAATTTCACTTGAATGCAAGTACACAAGCATAGTTGGATAAGAAGTAAGATTTTCCTAACCATGTCAAGTGCATGAAACTTGTGACATTTGAATAATGTTGAGATGGAGAACAGTGGCATTTTAATTAACATTACACTGCCTCGATTTTCTACCAGAATGACACATTACTGATACAGACATATTTATGCTGAAATACAAAAGTACAAAAGGAGCTAACATGTAAGTAACAGTGTAATAACACACAGAACGTAAAAAAATAATAAAGTCGCATGATATATGTAACTTACCATTCAGAAACCTCCTGCTGCAGCCGCAGAGTAAGAATTTCAGCCGGCGTCTCTCCCTCTGGGTCAGATTCAGGCTCAAACTGGTAGGGTTGAACTAGAGTCCTTTAGAGAGACTAGAGTCCTTCAGAACTAGAGTCCTTTCCTCTCTCTAAAAAGGACTCTAGGTTGAACCACAGAGTTTCTGCCAGCCATTGGCCGAGTCAGTCTGTAAACATTAGCACATGGCTACGGAGCCGAGCCGCAGCCCCTCGCAGAGTGGTGGGCGTGGTCAGGCGCAGCTCATTTACATAAAGGAGACAGGCCCTGAAACTGTTTTGAACAGAGCTGTTTTTAGGTGATGAAGAGAGACCTACAATATTTGATCTAAAGGCAATTTTGACCAAAGCATGTCACAGACATGTCTTTAACACACCTGGGAACTATTTTGATTTGTGGAAAAGGGGCATAATATGGGACCTTTAAAATAAAATGGAGCTACTAGTCTAGGGACTACGGTAAGTGGTCAAATGATCAGCACCCCTAAACCTAGTGTATCTCAAATCCAAAATCCTACCTGTGAGTGCAGATAACCCAAATCAGTACAGACGTGTAACTCTTACCCTGAGGCCCGAATCTGGGAACACACACTAACTCTATCTATACATTCACCAAACATACGTGGACGCCAGTCGATTATCAACAGGTGTCTGCCCCTTGTTTGCAGGGCACACCGGCTTTTATACGCTTTCCCTTCGCTGTCGCTCTCTGGTTGATGGAGCCCCGCACCAATCAGCCGCCGTGGCTAATTAGGGAATGGAAGGACCCGCCCGCTGGAGATGCTTTGCTACAAAACAGGAGGGGTAGCGCACACAGAGCAAGGGGGAGACAAGGCCATAACAACCAGCTCTCTGATGTCCCTGATCCCTCATCTTCTACATGGGGCTTTGGGATGCTGCAGCGATGCTCTGCCTGCCAGTCTGTGCTGAGCCATCCACGACGCTTCCTGTAGCATTGACTACTGCAAGACCCAACCAGCTAGTGAGGAGGTCCAGGGCTGAGGTGGAACTGGATGTGGGTGGAAGGATGGGACCATATGCAAACTCATTTTTGAGCCAGCACAGCACATGCTGAGCCTACTGTTATTTCTACCCAAGATATATACATATTGTTATACTGTGCATGTTATGTACATTATATAGGCCTATCCATCATATTTATTACACAACACTATAATAACACTATTTATACCTAAAGGAAAAGGCTCACTCCTTTGAGGACAACAAGGTCAAAATCCTGGACAGAGAGGACAGATGGTTTGAAAGAGGGGTAAAAGAAGCCATCTATGTCAAAGTGGAAAAGCCATCTCTCAACAGGGGAGGGGGTCTGAGACATCAGTTATCCCCCATCTACAATGCTGCACTTTCAGCCATTCCCAGGAGGGTGAACAACAAAGGCTGCCCAAAACAAACCTCAAGTGGCTCTATGGAACAGAACGACTGTCGTTTACTGGTAACTGCACATCATACCTAACGACTGTCGTTCTCCAGTGGCCCCACCCACCCCTAATGATCATCTTCCACCAAGATGACTCACAGGCCCCAAACAATGGTCAGGTGAAGCTACACTAATGATCTATTGTTTTAGGAGTTTGGTGGGTGGACACCTCCACTGAGGTTAAATACCTGGGTCTAACTCCACTGTCTGTCAGACTAGTGCGGACTAGTCAGACTGATGCGTTACGAACTGATGAAGCCGCTTGGATAAGAGGCGAAACGTCTTCACAGACAAATCTAAGTCCAGTTGCGTTCGATTTAACTGTTGGCCGGATTAAACATGACCTGGATGAATGAGAACATTCATAGACTTAACACTATAATACATTATAGCTTTGATAACATGAATTATGGATATTTTAGATATGGTAAACTGCATTGAGCCCCCAATTTAGAAAAGTAGCTTACCTATCTGAACACAACAGGCAAGAAAGAGCAGGCGCAGCATTAAACTACCCCTGTCCCTCCACTATTTAATCAGATGGTTGCGTTATTCTGAACAAGCATTACAAAACATTCAGAAAGTAAGAAATGAAAAAATGCGAAGACAAGTTTCTATTTCTATACTTTTATTTAAACTAGAATTCCTCTTTCACAATTAAATGTGGTATAAAACTGCTTACATTCAACTAAACCTTTTTGGCAGGAACATTGATATAACTATCATTCTGATCGACAAAAACAAATAGACAAAATATATCAAGACATGGACACGTGAACAAAAAAAGCAAAACAAATCCTAATAATTACAAAAGGTACATTCAATATCGGCACGCAAGTCCACTTCCAGGGAAAGTGGAGCAACCGCGGGGTCCCTGAGTTCAACTGTGAAATGACCCGCCGTGCTCCGCAATCACAGTCTGCTCACCGCACCGCTCTACTGCAAACGGGGTGACAGAGCAGCACCAAGTAAGCTCTACGCGCTGTCCCTTTAAATTCACACATTCAGGAAGGAAAATTGTTCGGGTGGTAGAAAACTACTCTCGGAACAAAGAAAAGTGTCACAAACATTCATTATCCAACGGTGTTGTAGGCTATTCGGAATTTGTCATAAATATAAGAATAAAGTAGAGCTGTAATGAGGTAGCATTTATGTAGCTTTAAACAATTGAAGCCCCAATCCAGAACCTCTGGACTCTCAATACGATAAAAAAAAGAAAAAAAAAGAAAAACAACAACACTGATTTGAGTGGATATTTCGGTTGCAAGGGTTGTGTCTACGGATGTGGTTTCCAATAAACTGCGTCAAAGTAAAAGAGAGACAATTTTCAGGTTCGGGACTGAGTCTCATTCTTCTCAAACTTAATCAGCCTCCTAAATTTTCCAGCTGCAAAACATGCCGAGAGTATTTAAAGTCACACATTAAAACATTTCTGGCTTCACTGAAAGCAAAATGGGACTTTAGTAGCAATAAAACCTGTCGTGTAGCAACCCAAAACATTAATTGTTGCTCAACAAGATGAGGAAGAAATGTTCTTGAAATGTGTTGGAAATAAATACTTGTTCACAACCACACTTTGAAATTTCCCCAGGTGGTTTGCAATATTGTAGAAGCACTAAGTAGTCTTTTATTTACAAATGCATGGCGACAAATAAGGAAGAATGTCACAAAGCGATAGTGTGCAGTTAAATTGTTCTTTTGCCGATATGCAACGGTGACAAAAAAATCTTTGGTTTACATTGTTGCTTGTGTTGATTGTGTTGCCTCTCGTATAGACACCGCAATTGATTATTTGATTGGATCCCCTGTAACTCTCTCTGATTGGAAATAGTCATGTGCATAGATAGGAACATCCAAGGACTTTCACAAACAAAACATGTTTGTTACGTGGAGAACAGAATTTGGCATCAGTGAAAAAGTATGAGTTATGTATTATGGGTACTTTTGTATAACAGACTTAAGTATTGGACGATATGTACCTGTACATCTTAAATAAATGAGTGAAAGTCAATGAATGCCTATGCATGACTTCACTGCCACGGCATAGGCCTAAAAGCAATATAATACTCTTTAACTGCATATACATTTCATCTACAAGGTACTCAAACCTACGCGCAGCAGTGACATTCTTTAAGGAAAGCTACAAGGGGATCATCTGATTGGTGCGCCCAATGCTGATTATAATAAACGTCACATCTTTAATCATTGGGTGCCTCTGAATTCTTCTGTTTTTTTGGCACTTTGAGAGTGAACCCACATTAGTCAGTTGATCACAGGGCAAGGGCACAGATGTGCAAGGCTTTGATTTGGACGCAGCATCTCAACTGATATGCTAAGCTGGCTTCCATTTTCATTTCAACAAGTACAATAATCTCAATGTGTTTAAGCATCTGCCAGTGATCAGCTGGTGGGACTTTCAAAAAATAAAAAATAAAGTAAATGAAAATGGAGCAAGCAAACAATTCTTTGGAGGATGGCATCTGCCACCGCTGCACATCGCCCAATGAAGATGACGACGATGATGAAACAAAGCCCTACTTGACAAACAAGTGCTAATCTTCACCTACCCTACAGGAAAAACTACTTGGAACACAGGTTACTAAAGCATGTACCTCGAAGCACACGCACACACCCCAGCAAGCTACGGCTCTCTTTTTCTCTTATTCTCCCTTGACGGGAAAGGTTTTCATGGTGTTCATTCAAAATTTCTCTTTCGTCTCTGATTAAATGCTCACTTTGCTCACACACTTCATAAAGCTTGCATCCCTATGCGTCAACCCCACCACCCCCAGCAAACATTCAGGGGGGGATTCTGCGCACATTAAGGCCCATTGAGAAGCTTAAGGTCAGCCGCGCCGCGACAGAAACACAAGCACTTCTGGTATTCTCGTCTGAATTCAAAAAGAAAAACCGAGGAACTAAATAGTCTGCTGTACAGCATGCAAACGCTTCCAACTTCCAACAAAAAAAAACATAGTGTGTTCTATCCGAGGGGCAGTAAAGGCCTGTGAAGAACTGGCACAGAAATACATTCACTGCATACATTTTTAGGCAATTACACATTAAAACGGTTTAGCACTGAGATACCCTGTCGATTCACCATGTAACAACTTACATGACTTTTCAAATGCACTAAACCTTGTTCCCTGAGCAAAAAAACGACAATAAAATAATTAGTTTAAATGAGGTAGTATAAAACAGGACCTGCAAGGTTGCGCCTGCAAGTGAACACACTGCAGAGAGAACGCCAGCAGAGACGCAAGGTGAGGCACCGACAACACCGGAGCGCTCCACAGCCCCACGCGGGGCCTCCCATGCTCCTCAAAAGAGAGGGTTCCACTGCACGAGACGGCCGGCGCCCTCGCACTCCCATCGTTCAGAACAACAGATAAGAAAAAAAAACAAAATGGCGTGACTCCACCGGCGAGAGACGAAGCGGCCATCCGGGAAGACACGAACACTGCGGTGCTGTCCCACGCCAGACACATCCATAGGTATTAAATACATTGTGGGGCCCGCTGATAAACTGAGGTAGCCTAACACCGAGGGAACGTCGACGCCCCTCGCTGCTCCAGTGGAAAACTCTGCTAAGTACTGCCAAGAATTTCATCATTTTTCAATTTTTTTGACAATCTTTTTGAAAACATTCATGGTGGGTGAGATTTCTCTTAGAAAACAACAAGCATACGTAAATTGAGGGGGGATAAAAGAAAAAGAAAGGAAAAAACATTAATTCAGAGAAGCTCGTAAAAAAACAGAGCCCGGCCCTTGCCTGCCTTCATCCAAGACCTTTGTTTGCTTCCTGTTCATTGTCTCTTAGAACAATAGCAAACGCTAGGTAGCAAGGTCTCTCTGCCATTCGCTCACACACACACTCTGGCACACACACACTCACACACAGACACATGCACACACACACACACACACACACACACACACACACACACACACACACACACACACACACACACACACACCCACTAACACACACACACACACACACACACAAACACACACACGCTAACACTCACACACATTCACACAGACATACACGCGCTAACACACACACACACACACACACACACACACACACACACACGCAATAACACTCACACACAGAGCGAAAGCACAGGCTGGGAACCGTGCTGGGTTTGTTGGTACTGATGGCAGCTCATCTCAGCAGACACCCTTATCTTCAGGTCCGAAAGGCGCCGTTCCTCCTCCTCCTCCTCCTCCTCCTCCTCCACCTCCCGCTCCTCCTGCTCCTCCTGCTCCTCCCCCTGGCGGTCGCTCCCCTGGGCGGGGCTGAACTCCGGCCCGCCGCTCTCCTCGGCGCTGAGGGAGGGCGGCCGGCTGCCGAGGCCCGAGCAGAGGATGGCCATCTCGGTGCCGTCGTGCGAGTAGCGGCCCGAGTCGCCCGTGTCCTGGCTGCCCTCGCTGCCCGACGAGCCCTCCGTGTCCCGGCACGGCCCGGCCGGCGGCCCCGCTGCCTGCGGGCCGCGGGGCCGGCGGCCGGGCGGGGAGCCGTGCGAGAGCTCCACCTCGTAGCACAGCACCGTGGCGCCCTGGTGGTAGGAGAGGGGTCTCCCGGGTCTGCTGGTCTGCTGCACCTGGAAGACATGTGTTCCCCCCCGCCTCTTGTGAGCGCAGCGACACTGGAGCGTGATAAGACGCGGCGTTCAACGGGTCACCCGGACGGAACGCGGCCCGTCTTACTGTGACACCTCGGCAATGGAATCACCGAGGGGTGGGAATGGGGGAAATGTTCTGGCTCGAAACAGCTCCTACAGTCCTACCTGCAGCATCTCCGTGTTCTTCTTGTCTTGCCTCCTGAAGAAAGTCCATTTCCTCTTCTTCTTCTCGGGGTTGGACTTCACCGGTCCAAGACTGTTGATGATCAGATCCGTTCCACCCTTGAAATAAAAAGGGGAGTTAAGACTTGTATTTTTTATATTTACATGCATTCTGTCATCCATAATGGCATTTACAACACCAACACGAAAACAGGTAACAATTTAAACCCTGTAGTTTTTCTTGCTCCACATCATTCTGACGTCTATGTGTGTGTGTGTGTGATTTCTACCTTGGCATCGATAAAGTGGTCTCCATTCATCATGGGCATCTCGACATCATCGTCCCCCGCCTGGCCTTCTGACCTCAGACGGCCCGCCACACCGGCTCCACCCAGAGCTCCACCCTTCCTCTCACTGTACTTATTAACAGCCGACAGTTTCCTGGATGGGAGGACAATAAACACATCAGCCTCTTCAGTCATAAGTCATGCAGCCCCTAATAGACACTCAAAGTCAATCTCTGCTCCAACGGTTGCGTTCAGCTTCAGCACATCTCATGATAATCAATCAACCCTGACTCTTTAGCTGTGTTACCTGCTCCTGCCTCTGCAGGCGACGACGATGGCAGACATGATGCAGAGCAGAGCCACGCAGACTCCCACGAGGACGGCCGTCATCCCCGTCTGGTTCAGGTGGAGGAAACCGTCGAAGGAATCTACAAACATATGCATGTGCACGTTCACTCTGGTATCACCACACTGTTGGGCTAAGTACTACAGCCCGTGGGTCAGCCAGTCAGCCAGTGGGTCACCCACTAGTTTCTATGAATAGTGGGATGAAAACAGCCCTATATACACGGTATGTTCCCGTGATGAACCCACTAGGACAAAATGTCACCCATGTACATACACTGATTCACACATTAGAGTAAGCAATACAGATGCAGCAACATTGAAGTACCATATTCTTACAGTGGCAGCCTACAGGCTACAGCCTACAATCAGTAATTCTTCTTCTTCTTCTTCTTCTTCTAGGTGGCATTGCATTACTTAACATTTATTTAGCTAATACTTCACTCATGAGGATCTAAGCCAAAAAGTGCAAGAATCATGCGGGTACATGAACTTCATCCGATAGGCCAGATGCGTTCTCAGTGCTACACTACAGAAACCAGAGACAGAGAAATCCTGACATGGAGGTCACGAGGCCTCCGCCGCTGACCTGTGCCGCGGGGCGGTGCATGGGCGTGGCGTGACCTCGGGTCGGCCTCCAGCGCCAGCTCCACGGTGTGGGAGAAGGGCCCGTCGCCCATCTCGTTGGAGGCGGACACCTTGATCAGGTACACCTGGCCGGGCTGCAGCCTCTCCAGCAGGGCCATGGTGGTGCTCCCTGGGGGGGGGGGGGGGGGGGTCGGGGTGGGGGGGACATCCGTCAGCAGCGTTCTCCCTGGACGTTTCTTTACATACGTCTGAACATTGCATGTCACTCGAAACCATAGACTGTATATAAATATGGACAAACCCTCCGTGACGTCACCCATAGACATTCTTAACAGCGGAGATGAAGCCTAAAATTGAGCTTCTGGGCGCCGCCATCTTGGACATATACCTCCGGCCAGACCAATCAAAGCCTCGAAGCCGTGAAGGTCATGCCGTGATTACAGATGACAGCTGCCAATCAAGTTGACCACGCCCTTAATTATTCATAAAATAAATCCTTCTCTGTGCATTAAAATAATGGATTCTAAAAAAATTCACCCCCCTCACAGTTGTCATGGACTCGAACACTACTGAAAGACACCACCAACGGTTTTTTGAACCAGGCTGTAAACATGGCTGTAAAGTTGGACATTTTAACATGGGTGTCTATGGGAGTTGACTCCGTTCTGCAGCCAGCCTCAAGCGGCCAGTCGAGGAACTGCAAGTTTTTGCACTTCCGCATGGGCTTCATTTTTCAGCATGGAATGTTGCCGCTTGTTCGAAACGCACAGCAGACGCTAGCTTTTAACCCGTGGTTCGTGAGGCAATGTTAGCGATGCAATGTTACCCTCATAATATCGGTCGTTGTTAACCTTTCGAACCGCGACCCACCGACCCACGTCTTGCATTAGGGACTCGAGAATTAAGACGAGGACGCAACTTTTTAAAATGTCATTGGGCTATAATTGTAAGATGCCATTATTAAGATGCCATTATATATACAAACTGAAACTAACATGGCACCAAAATGCCTGGAGACAATGCCCCTAAGATTGTCCGATTTGCCTTTGAGTGCTGACTCGGATTCGACTCAGACTCGACTCGGACTCGATGTGGATCAACAGGGACTCGACTCGGACTTGACTCGTATGAGTAGTGGACTCGACTCGGACTCAAACACTGGAGACTCGAGCCTGGACTCGGACTCGAGGCATAGTGACTACAACACTTCCACCCACAGGGGTGTGATTCACAAGATGGAGGTGTGTGTGTGTGTGTGTGTGTGTGTGTGTGTGTGTCTAAGGACCGTAGGGGACATCGCAGGGGTGTCTCCCTCGCCCGCCGCGTCCTCTCACCGTCTCTCTGTAGCACCTGCCACTGGCCGGCCACCCAGGTCTTCCTGGAGGCGTACAGGATGGTGTAGTGCGTCACCGCCATGCTGTCGGGGTCCGGAAGCTTCCAGGACACCAGTGCCGTGTTGTCCTCGATCAGGGTCACCTTGACATGGGAGGGCGGCTGTGTGGGTGCTGGGGGGGGGGGGGGTGAGATCAGGAAGTATGTTAATGTGAAATACAGGCATGACAGATTTCCCCTTTGGGCTTTGTTTACAAAGAAGTGTATACATCCCGCAAATATAGCTATGATGTAATTATATACTGTATATATATATATACTGTATATATATATGTCTATGTATATATATGTCTGAATGTAACATTCAAATGGATGTATTTATCTACAAAATATATCAACATCCAAGAGTGGGACAAATCTTATCCTTACATCCAAACCTAAATACCTAAATATGTATTAATTCATCTAATGAATTAATTACCTGATTTTATTGATTATATTTAAAGTGTGTATCGATGTAGTGTTGTGTGTATTGACGTCATGCTGTGTGTATTGATGTGGTGCTGTGTGTATTGATGTCCTGCTGTGTGTCCCGAGGTGGCCGAGCTCACCTTCTGGAAAGGTGTTCTGGTAGACCACAGGGCTCCATGGGCTGGACAGCTGGTCCAGATGCAGCCGGATAGCAAACTCATACCGGGTGTTGGCCTCTAAGCCCGTCACCAGCAGCTTCTCTTCACTCCTACAGGGAACCAGGCCAAAAAACATTCTCAGCACCACTGAGGGGGACTACCCAGCAGATGGCGCTATAGAGTCACACCAGTCTGTGATCCCATCCCTTGCAAGAGTACCATTTCTCCAGTGGCATCCGAGAGACCATTATGAATAACTGGGCTGCCGACCTAGTGGTGTTAAGTCGAAAATCTGTTGACTTGTGTCCAGTGTTTGCTCCGTTTTGCCCACATTTTAACTCCTGACTTAATCCCGCCTCACAGCAGCGACTTAGCAACTCACAACCACAGCAGCTACAGAACACAGCAAAACACCGCCGGCTGCTGCCGCTGTCTTGTGGGCCCTACACAGTGGAGAGAGACGAGGTGGCGGAGCGGGGCTTACGTCTGCAGGTAGAGCACCAGCGAGGCATTCTGCAGGCCCACGGGGTTGCAGCGGACGGTGTAGTTGACGGCGTGGTTGGCGGTGAACGCCGGCCGGCCCCAGTACAGGAGCACGCGGCTGGAGCTGTTGGCCTTGGCGTAGACGTGGTGGGGGGGCGGCGGCGGCGGCACCAGGCGGTCCCGCACGGCTGGAGGTCCAAACGAACGAAAACAATGCTTGTGACTGGGTGGAATTCACTGGGACTTGTTGACACTGTGTGGGTGTGCTGTTGGAACCATGGCTGTACGGCGCTCGGCACTCGGTTAACCCTTCATCGGTGTGCGTGTTCTGTGCAAGGGGGGGGGGGGGGGGGGGGGCGGGGACTTACAGACACATCCCGGGGTGCTGATGGTGCGGTCGGCTTGGTAACCGTCTCCCAGGGAGTTGTAGGCCAGGAGCTTCACGTGGTACTTCTTCCTGGGGTCTGCGTCGAGAACAGAGAGAGGAGGGCTTTATTTAAACACACGTGTTGGAGCGCAATACACAGCCCGAGGTTTTTGGCAGGCAAACTGCGGATTAATGAAATAACTCGCAGCGAGCCGTGATACCAAAACCATCCAGGGAGGATGGTTTTGGGTACAGAAGTGTGGGCCCAGGCTGTGATAGGCTAGTGCCTGGGTCGGGCTTTGACGGGACAGCAGTAAAGCACCCTGACACATGCCTGGTGTGGAGTCGTGTGGACACTTCTTTTTTTTTGCTCAGCTCCGGGTAGATAAACACCCTATAGCTGGCCAGGGGCTATCCATCATCCTGTCATCTAGTCTTCCACATCGGATGAACTCCCCTCCTTCTCCCCCCCCCCCCCACCCCCCTTGCCCTGATTCGGACCTGCTGGCCAAGTGGGGTCTACTCAGCTCCCAACACATGAGGACTGGGGGACAATACCCTGTGAACCTTCTGTTGGTCAGTAGCACTGCAGCCACCCTGACCCCGCCAGGACCTGGGCTCCAACAAAAGCCTTCCAAACAATGGCGGCTTATTTATTGATTGTTTTCTAAAAAATACAGTTTCTAGAGTTGGACATGGACAGCGCATATAAACTGTTGGATTTCTGTTAACTTTGTGATGAACAGGACAGTGTATATCTTTTTGACTGTAAATTGTCAGGCCAGAATGAAGAAAGAAGCTCAGCTTTTGCCAACAGCTCTCTGATAACTCCATGATCTCCATCGCGTCAAAGTCAAATGTGCACATCTGTGACCCTCGTGCAAAATGTACACTGATTCTGACTAGAACAGAAGGCCGTTAAAATGGGCATCTGCATTAGTGTTATTATCGGTTTCATTAGATGTGCCCTTTTAACGATGTTTCTGTTCATTATCATAATCTATAGTTCAGAACTATAAAATATAATCAATTATCATCTCGTCCCTTAATCTATTTGTGCTTACTAGCCCCTGCAGAACCCGGCATAAAATCCCCATAAATCCTTCAGATTTTACTACCAGAACTTCCAGCTTAAAAAATATGTCAATTGTGGAGGAGATATTGATCAGAGGCTCTTGAGGGCATTAGGGAGAAGGCCCATGGGGGCGGAGTCTAGGCCAGGACTGGAGGAGGGGGGCGGGGGGTGGAGGGGGGGGCGGGGCTTAGCATCTAAGACCCCCCAGGCCCCAGGAGGTTCAGTGGTGCCAGGCCGGTCCGGGAGGTCAGGCTGAGATTAAACTCTGTAAGAATCTGGGGTCACGGATGTGGAACCTGAGACGAGGCTACAATAGCATGAGGTGCCGGGCTCCTCTTGGCAGAATGGCACAACACGCCAGCAAACGTGTAGGGAGAGAGAGAGTGAAAAAACAGAGTGAAGAATGCAGCGAAAGAACCCAACCTTTTATACCTCACCCGACTGCCGCGTGACTCTACATTTTACATAGCGTTCTTTATTTGTTCTCCCTCTCCTGCCGCGGGCACCATGGCCGCGGGTCCCTCAGAACCTGGCGAGCAGCGACCGGAGCGCGTCAGAGGGGCCGGTTTGGTGTCCACCTCCACAGAGAGGGCCGGAGCCAGAGCCCCGTGGTCTGAACCTCCACCTCCAGAGAGAGGGCCGGAGCCAGAGACCCCGTGGTCTGAACCTCCACCTCCACAGAGAGGGCCGGACCCAGAGCCCCGTGGTCTGAACCTCCACCTCCAGAGAGGGCTGAACCCAGAGCCCAGTGGTCTGAACCTCCACCTCCACAGAGAGGGCCGGAGCCAGAGCCCCGTGGTCTGAACCTCCACCTCTCCCCGGCCCCGCAACACAATGGCTCCGTCGTAATTACGCAGCCGAGGGGAGAGAGAGGGGGGAGGGGGGAGGGGCGGGGGCGTGACATCTGGGCCACGACCTTTGACATGGAATCTGGGCAAGCTAAATCCTGCAAAAAAGCAGGGTTATAGGGGTTCTCTCTGGTGGGTCGGGGGTGGGGTCAGGCGGGGGGGGAAGGGAGTGGAAAAACACAGCGGCGACCAAAAGTCAAAATAAAAACGCCACTTAATGAGTGGTGACGCAGCAGAGACCTGATGCATGGGGGGCCACGGGGAATGCACCCCGACCGCCCAGCCCTGCAGCAGCGTCCACACACACACACATACCTATGGCGGTGACCTCGACCATCATATTTAAGTTCAGTCATTTTAAAGGGCGTTCCTTCCATAAGCGATGCCTACTATAACTGCCTGCCTTTTAAACTCTGATCCCAGTCCTTCACACTCAGCTCAATAGATTCAACCAACTCAGAGGGACAAGGTTTGAGAACAGGTTCAGCACACTGGTTACACAGCGCTGTGTGCGTTGCTTCAAAAACAGCAGCCGTCTCTCAAAAGCGTCGTCAAACGCATCGCTGAAATAAACGCCTTCAGACCTTCCTTTCCCAGAGATAAATCTCGCCAAGGTTTTTTTTTTGTGCCATCAATTGTGGCGTTTTTGTACCGCAGGGACGTTTTGGGGCTTTTTGTGGTCACCTTATTTTTACGGCCCACTCGGAGACCATGCTGGGCCCCGACGCTTTGTTCTGCGCTGTGAAAAGACCCCGGGGCCACAGCGAGCAGCAAGGCCTCGTCTGGGGCCGTAAAATGTCAATTCCCACACTGACCAACACATCACAGCATCCATCACGCACACACACACACTCACATGCACGCACGCACACACACACATACACACACACACACGCACACACACGCACACACACACACGCACACACACACACAAACACACACGCACATACACACACACACACACACACACACACACACACACACGCACACACACACACACACATACACACACAAACACACACACACACACAAACACACACGCACACACACACACACACACACACACACACACACACAAACACACACACAAACACACCAGCATCCATCACCCAGCTCTCTTTGAGTCAGAAGCATGCAGCACGCACGCACGCACACAGACACACAGACACACACACACACACATAAGCACGCACATTTTGCCCAAGAAAATAGGTAATGTGGGGAAATTGGGAATCTACCATTAAATTAGTCGACTACCAAACAAAACAATCACACTAGAACTAACTCTGAGCATGTTGAACCTTGGTGGGGGGGTGGGGGGGTTAACGGGATATGATGCCATTGACAGAACCTGATGAAACACACCACTACCTTGAAAAAAACGGTGTAAAACGATTTAACGGTGTTAAATCACAGGGCAAAGAATTGGTATGGGAGACACATATTTACACCCGGTAAAGCTACCATTTCTGCAGCCATAGTGTAGCTGTCAAACAGCCATGCAGGGTATTTCAGACTGTGTGTATGTGTGTGTTCGTATGTATCCTGTGCATGCGAAACGGCAGGCGGTGGTCTTGGTGTTTGAACACCAGGCCGTCCACACACACACACACCCCTGCAGCCCCCGAAACACATTCTCCCAGTCTTCAGTCTTCAGCGATAACTTACACACAGGCTCAGAGCAGTCAATCATCCTGTGTTTACACAGAGATCACTGTGTGTGTGTGTGTGTGTGTGTGTGTGTGTGTGTGTGTGTGTGTGCGTGTGTGTTTGTGTGTCTGTGTGTGTGCGTGTGTGTGTGTGTGTGTGTGTGTGTGTGTGTGTGTGTGTGTGTGTGTGTGTGTGTGTGTGTGTGTGTGTGTGTGTGTCTTACTGACAGTACACAATTGCTTGGTTATGTAACACCGCAGGGTTGATGGGGAAATAAATATGGATAATAATGGCTTTAAGTGCATGGATAATACTAAATAGCTATAATAGTGTAAGTGTCTGAAAGGATTTCTAAGGTGCAAGAGCCTTTCCATACAATTCCAAAAACATGCTTAATCCTAAAGGGATTACGAGTAAGAGCTCATAACCAAAAGGAGGTTTGTTGTCAAAGCATTTAAAATAAATCCCATAACCATCCCATAACCAAACCGAACCATGACGGGATCACTTTTAATTCCTTGCGGTGTCTTGATGACTCCGACATCAGTATCTATCATAGTATAACTCGTAGTATTTATCACTGTACGTTACATCATAGCTGCTTGTCCAACTAAGAACACCCTTTTTCTGAGAGCTACCAGGGGAGGACAGACACAGAAACACATTCAAAGCAAAGAAGAAAGCCAACCCTCACTCACTCAAAAAGTTAAAAGTGAGAATCTGTTGTTGTTTGGTTCTGCATGCGGCCCCTGAACAGCAGGGTCTTCACTTTCTATGGCTGTTACTCCACATGGGAGGTCAGATGGTGTTGTTTCCTCACACCCTATTTGTGGATTCCACTGAAGAAGCTCCCCTGAAATCTCACGGAAAGCCGGTAGAACTACAAAGACACCAAGAGACTGCAAGAGGAGACGCAAACACTTCAGCGCCCTCCTCGCTCTCGCGCCTGCCCCGGTGTCCACCGCCCCAGAGTTTTTCAACTTTTGACTTTTGGTTCATCTTCGCGGCGTCAAGTCAAACAACAATGGCCGGCTTTGATGTGTGAATGATCTCCTCACCGGCTCAAAGCGGCCGTAAAGCGTGCCAGCAGAGCTGCGCTCACAGGGGCATCCTCCCCTCCGCTACGAACCCAAACATTTCAATCGATCCATTGTCCACCGGAAACAAGAGTCACTGGGTCTCCTGCCGCCATAGGCGCAGCGTTGTCCAGCATGCTCATCGCTTCATCTGTTTCTCTGCTCAAATGGTGGCCTTCCCCTTACTCCCACCGCCCTGGTCAACCGCCATGGCCTTCAGCTATTGCCATTAAGCTAATAAAATCTGGCTCTGTGGCCGAGGCTCACGCGGTGAGCTACAGTGGTCATAACGCAGAGATATGGCGCTGGTGCGGGCAGAACCGACATCGTGGCCGATCAATTGGCCCGGAGTGCTGATCTGGTGATACGTTGTTGATGCTAATGGCTTCCTACTGCTCTACTCCCCTCTCATTCTTTTCCACTGCCAAGCCCCCTGATTTACAAGTCAGCTTGCCGGCCACCTGGCTGGCCTCTGGCCACAGATGGTCAGTTGTCCGCTTCTCTGGCCAAGACCCCCCCGCCCTCCCACTCTCTAACATGGCACGCGAATCCGACCTAAAGGCCAAACAAGACAATCCCTGCCCAGCCCCATCCAGCAGCTGTTGGGCCAGAATTCACACATTGGGAGCCCGCTCAGAGGTTGGGAGGTCAGTGGGGTGGGTGGTGGTGTTGGGGTGGGGGTGGGGGGGGTGCTGGGGTGTGTGTGTGTGTGTGTGTGTGTGTGTGTGTGGGGGGGGGGGTGTTGGCCCACTCTCCTCCAGGCCCAATAAACCCCTGCATACCACATGAAAAGAGCCAATTAATCACCCATTGGCCTGGCTGTCAATAGGAGGTGGCTGCCAGTTTGAAAAAAGCCAACCCAGTGCCCATGTTCAGCATGGCAATTACAATGTACGTGTCATGTACATCGTAGGACCTGGGTGTTTGATGAACTGTTGTAAGGCTCAGAAACACCAAAATACTGTCCATCCCACGGCAGCCGCAGCGTCGCCACCACCACCACCACCACCAACAACTACAACAACTACAGCAGCAGCAGCAGCCAGGGCAGCAGCAGCACAGCACAGGACCAGTCCCGTCATTGTTCCCAGCCGTCCCGTGAACCATCTGCACATTGGGCACACATGCCCTCCGCCCACACACTCCGCCAGGCCTCGTTAATCCCCCTCGCACATCACCTTGGGTGACCCGCACATCGCAATCACACAATCACACAAACACAACACACAACACAACACAACACAAACACAAACACAACACAACACGACACGACACAACACAACACAACACAACACAACACAACACAACACAACACAACACAACACAACACAACACAAACACAACACAACACAACACAACACAACACAACACAACACAAACACAAACACAACACAACACAACACAACACAAACACAACACGACACAACACAACACAACACAACACAACACAAACACAACACAAACACAACACAACACAACACAACACAACACAAACACAACACAACACAACACAACACAACACAACACAAACACAACACAAACACAAACACAACACGACACGACAGCAGGAGCACTCACCCAGGCCTCCGATGGTGTGCCTGCTGTTCGAGGCGCGCAGCTGCAGGGGCAGGCTCTCCGGCTGGGACTCCTCGTGGTAGAAGAGCCGGTAGCCCTGGACGCTGGCAGCGTGTCCGGGCACCAGGTACCAGCTCACGCTGATGGTGGTGCAGTTCAGCGGCTCCAGGTGTAGCTCGGGGGCTAGAGGCACTGCGAGGACGGGGGCGGGGGGGGGGTTCAAATGTTACTCACAGGGAAGGCCTCCATGTGCTATGTAATATATAATATAACATGGACTTTCACTCTCACTGGCCGAACTTTTCCTTGACCGACCACCTTTCCCAGATACACTACTGTAGCTTGCGCAAACTCACACTTTGCTAAGGTTACCGTAAGGTTTGCACCGACAAACCTCTCAAATAGTGAACGTACGCGGGCAAGATGGACCGTCCAAGTGAATAGCAAACCACATCATCAATTATACACAGCGCATATATATATATATATATATATATATACTATGCTATATAGCACTACTTAATAAATGCAGGTACTTGTTGCATTATGTGAGTGCTTGTCTGTTCTTTCTCAATTCAGTGAAGCACCCAAAGTGTCCTCTGATGTTTTCAAACTAAACCGGGGTCCGCAGCCTCGGTTTTAGGGGCTCTGAAGACATGCGAGAGACATGCAGACACTGGGCGTAAACATCACAAAGGTCGCCAGCTTTCAAGCTAAATCATACTGGTGTGGATATGGCCTCGGTGGGGGGTTAGGGTCTCTTCTTTTCATGCACATACACCTCCCTGGTTCAGTAGGTCTCACTGTGGGGGTGGGGGGGGGGGGGGGGGACGGGACTATATTTAAATGGATCCCTGCTAAACCGTCAGTGTCCAAGACGACAGGCAGGATAAGAAAAGGTATGCTTAAGCTCAGGCACTCACTGAGGGAGGATTCCTGGGTGTGTAAACTGGGGACACAGCGAGCAGGGGGAGACCCATCCCCCCCCCCAGCGCTCAGAACGGCTCTATTCTCTGGTCCTGCCAGAGGCCGGGCTGCCTCTCTTTATGACCCATGACTGAAACCATCCCAATGCTACTGACAGTGCGGGTCAAAGGGCACCGAGTAGCAAACGCAATGCCTTAACAAGATTATTAGAGGGAGCTCTTCTCCCTGGTCGGCGCCCGCTCCCTCTGACCGCCACACGCACAACACAACACACTGGGGGTGTGTGTCTGTATGTGTGTATGTGTGTATGTGTGTGTGTGTGATTGTGTGTGTGTGTGTGTGTGTGTGTGTGTATGTGTGTGTGTGTGTGTGTGTGTGTGTGTGTGTGTGTGTGTGTGTGTGTGTGTGTGTGTCTGTGTGTGTGTGTGTGTGTGTGTGTGTGTGTGCGTGTGTGTTTGTGTGTGTCTGTGTGTCTGTATGTGTGTGTGTGTGTGTGTGTGTGTGTGTGTTTGTGTGTGTCTGTGTGTCTGTATGTGTGTGTGTGTGATTGTGTGATTGTGTTAAACATGTGCTTTTCCTACTCCCGTCCCATATCTGATTCTTTACCTTGATGACCACTTGAACAGATTAAACATGAGGGGGGTGTTCAGATGTGGGCCCATCCATATCCTCGATGGTACAGGGGGTCCAGTTCTTGTGAACAGGATTACACCCTGTACTGGGTGGCAGTAGCTCAGTGGGTAGAGCGGGTGGACAGAGTGGGTCATCCACTAACCCTAGGGTGGGCGGTTCAATCCCCTCGATCCCCCCTCCTCCAACTGTCCATATGTCGAACCCCACAAATGTACTGATTGTAAGTCGCTTTGGACAAAAGCTAAATGCCCCTTTACCCTTAGTAACATTCGCTATGATCCCATGTGAACGGATCCGGTAATTAATTTGCTGCATAGATAACAGGCGAGACACCACACACACGCACACACACACACACAAACACACCAGCATCCATCACCCAGCTCTCTTTGAGTGAGTCAGACGCATGCAGCACGCACACACACAGACACACACACACACACACACACACATACACACGCACATTTTGCCCAAGAAAATAGGTAATGTGGGGAACTTGGGAATCTACCACACACACACACACACACACACACACACACACACACAGGGACGTGACACCTGGAGGACCAGGGCGCGGCGTGGCGTGGCGTGGCCCTCCCCGGCCCTCACCCACCTTTGGCGCTGGAGGCCTTGGGGGTGCGGTGTGAGGTCCAGGCCGACGGCTCCCCCCAGCCCACGCTGGTGGCGGCGCTGATGCGCAGCAGGTAGGTGGTGTCGGGCTGCAGCTTCTCCAGCAGGTGCTGCCTGCTCTCCCCGGGGAGCTCCACCTGCGTGGCGGCCAGCTCGCCGCCGGTGCGGTAGGCCAGGCGGTGGGCGGTGACGCGGCCGCGGCTCAGCTTGTCCGGCAGCGGCTGCCAGGACACCTGGATGTCGGTGGGGCTGCGGCTGGCGAGGCTGAGCTCTGGCGCCCGCAGAGGCACTGCGGAGGAAACGGGAAACACACAAGCGCGGGGTGAGGGCGGGGGGGGGGGGGGGTCACGTGGGGGCGGTCGCCGCAGAGTCGAGTGTCCCGCGTGAGACACGGCGCCTCACAAAGGCTAACGAGTCCAAAAGAAGGCGAGACTAAAGCCTCGAGCCTGGTGCTGATTATGTTGATTTTTAACCACAGCCGTTCATTATTATGGTATATTATTATTTTTTACTGGGACCTTGTGGTCTTCATTTGTCATTTCCATGTTTTTTCACATGGGAACGAAATTGGTTCTCTGCATTTGACCCAAGGAGCAGTGGGCTGCTATGATCAGCGCCCGGGGAGCAAGTTGGGGTTCAGGGTTGAGTGTCTTGCTCAAGGACACTTCGACATGCAGACAGTTTTGGAAGTGGGGATCAAGGGGATCGAACCGCCTACCCTACGGTTAGTGGACGACCAGCTCTACCCACTGAGCTACTGCCGCCCCATATTATCATTATTATTAGTATATTATTAGACATTAGCATTTATGTATATTTATATCTTCTGCCATGCAATAGGCCATAGACATGCCACACAATAAAATGACACAGTAACACTAACAAAAAGAAAAGCCACTAGCCAAACACACACTGAACAACCACACACAATGTGTCCCTCAATGACACGAAAAAAATCAGGCACAGGAGATAACAAGCCACTGAACATCGGGAGGCACAGCGTTGAGGGACGGTCGGGGGTATCGAACGCGCGGCCTACCGTCCTCCAGGGTCTGTTGGACCACGTGGTCCGACATGCGGCTGGCCCCATGGGCATGTAGGCCACGATGTAGAAGGTGTAGTTCCCGCGCGGGCTCCAGGTCGTCGATGATGTACCTGGTGGTGTCGTTGCCAATGACGACCTGGTACTCCTCGTTGTTCAGGGCCTGGCCGGACGAGCAGGATCACAATCGTGTTCAGTCAGTTCAATGAGGACGTAATGTGGAAGTACATTTACAATTAGGGCATTTAGCAGACACTTTTTTGATCCAAAGCGACTTGCAAAGAGTACATTTGTCATAAGACGGTGAAACATTTCATTGCTGCTAATAGAGTAAGAAAGTCACCAGAACAAGTTTCAAGCATTTCAACTGCGAGGTTAACCATTGCTAGTATACAAGGAATGTTTCAAAAAGAACATAAATGTTGGCTCACAGCTGCAGCTTTCTGCAGTCTGCCATTCTAACATATCCGATACACTTTCCAAAGTTCTTCTTCTTATTGCCTTAATTGACTTATGTGTTTCTAATTAGGAGGGATTAAAGAAATCACACAAAGACCCTTGCTTGTAGCCCGCGCACAAAGGATTGCCCCAGGAACGATTTCTGACTTGGTAAACAAGCTCCTTGAGCATAAACACAAAAAAACCTTGTCTGGAGCATGAATGGCCAATAAAGCTCCCGTGTGTTCGACAAAGCCCTTCCTGTCAGACTCACACTCCCTTACACTTTAAGATTAGCACACTTCATCACACAGGCTAATTAGTTCCTCTCTTTCATTAGCCCCTCCATTTTGATTCCCGTCGCTATGCGTGGCTAACCTCAGGTGCAGAACACACTGTCTGCGTCTCCTGGCCATGTCAATGGCCCAGCCATTATGCAGGGCCCCAGCCAGATTGAATGTGTCACTAAGTCTTAATCAAGTGCACTAAGTCCTTAACAGAGGCCAGTTGTTTAAGAGATAGAGGGGAAGAAGGGAGAGAGAGAGAGAGAGAGAGAGAGAGAGAGAGAGAGAGAGAGAGAGAGAGAGAGAGAGAGAGAGAGAGAGAGAGAGAGAGAGAGAGACAGAAGGAGAGGGAGAGAGAGAGAGAGAGAGAGAGAGAGAGAGAGAGAGAGAGAGACAGAAGGAGAGGGGGGGAGAGAGAGAGAGAGAGACAGACAGAAGGAGAGGGAGAGAGTATTTCCTGAAGTTGAAGTTGTTTTTTCGTGTCCCTACATAATCCAGCAGGTGTTCCTTTGGCTGCTTCAGTTCTGTAGGTTTCCCTCCTCTGGCTGTATCCAAAGGCATTCTAATGAACGGCAGTGCTTGAATACACGGGCTGATGCTTTCTGTGGAGGACGTGTTGGGATTGTTTGAATGTGACTTTCGTAGTCAACAACAGTCAAAAGCGAGCAGGTTCCCAGACCAGCTGAAAGGTGTAAAGGGCTTCTGCTGCCACACAGCAGCCCTTGTTTTCTGAGTGAATAGTCTGCCGCACAGAGTGCATTATATACCACGGCAGACAAGGGAAAGCTGCATCTTAAAACTCCCTCCACGGGGGTAAAGTCTATCCAGGACGAGGGTTCCTGCGCTCAGAGAGAAAAGCTGTTTTTCTTATTTCGGTCGGAGCAATCGCTGGTGTCCCTTGACCCCTTGCCTGCCAACACACTATTGACAACAGATGGCCAATCTCCCGCATTCCTCATTTTGGGGGCAAGGAGGAAGTAGATGCATTTTCAGGTTCTTAAACGGTCAGCTCCGGGGCTATGGAGTCCATTAACAAAAACACTAAACACACCATTCTGTGGGGGGGGGGGGGGGTGGGGGGGGGTGTTGTTTACATCGACCTCACCTTCCGCCTTCATGTAGTGCACCGAGTAGGCGATGACTTTGTAGGAGTTGTAGAGCGGCCGGTCCCAGGCCAGCAGGATGGCCGAGCTGGACACGGTCTCGGCCCGGACGTTCCTGGGCGCGCTGGGCCGGTCCTCTGACATGACCACGATGAGCCGGGCCATGGACAGCACCGAGCCCAGCTCGTTCTCCGCCTGGCACTGATAGATGGCGTCATCCTCGGGGGATGATCTGATTGATCACCAGTTTGCTTTGGAACACACGCACACGCGCGCACAGACACACACAGAGACATACGCACGCGCACAGACACACACACACACACACACACACACAGAAATTGATTTGTCTGGAGGCTCTTTGAGCGTCTAGTCGTCTGTGATTGCCCTCCGACGCGAGGAAGGATGTCAACTCAAACACTGTTTGCACTGTGGTTAATTATTTAGCTTCCTTTGTAGTAAAGAAAGAAAGCTGATGAATATTTGATTCAAACGGGTTCGGAAATAGGAAACCCAAAGCCCAATAAAGCAATAAGCCTTTCATTGTCCCCCGCAATTCTGCCGTTGTGGCGCCCGCCCGTCTGTCTGGCGTCATAAAGGCTCGGGGAGGCGGGGCCTCTGAGAGGGGGCCACCCTACCTGTTGTACATCTTGATGCGGCCGTTGGAGTGCACCTTCTCTCCGTTCTTCAGCCAGGTGATGTGCGGCGCCGGAACCCCGTCCGCCTGGCACACGAAGCGGGCGGTGCCGGCTCGCGGCCGGGTCAGGCTCTCGGGCCACTCCACCAGGGAGGGGGGGGCGCTGGAGAGAGAGAGAGAGAGAGAGAGAGAGAGAGAGAGAGAGAGAGAGAGAGAGAGAGAGAGAGAGAGAGGGAGAGAGAGAGAGAGAGAGAGAGAGAGAGAGAGAGAGAGAGAGAGAGGGAGAGAGAGAGAGAGAGAGAGAGAGAGAGAGAGGGAGAGAGAGAGAGAGAGAGAGAGGGAGAGACAGAGAGAGAGAGAGAGAGAGAGGGAGAGAGAGAGAGAGGGGAGAGACAGAGAGAGAGAGAGGAGAGAGAGAGAGAGAGAGAGAGAGAGAGGGAGAGAGAACGTCAGAACCCCTCTCCATGTCGCTGTGTACCTCCCTCCCTCTTATGTTTCAATATTTTATTGAAAAATGAAAGACACAGCAGTAGAATTCAGTAGAATTCAGACAGCAGAACAGTATTCTTCACAATTTTATATTTTCCACATTAGTCTGGTCACACATCCCACCCCAGAGAAAATGTCAGAAGAAAATAATAAAAATAGAAAAAAATAAATAAATAATAATAATAATAAAGGTTTATACACATGTATATGTGTATAAAAATAAAATAAAATAAAAAGTCAATAAATAATAATGGATACAAATACAAAAGAGTATTCAATACTGAGGCACAAATGATGTAAACAGTAAAATCAAGTGAAGAAAGACGAAAGTTAGTAAGAGACATCAGAAAAGAGTAAATTCAGATCTCATGTTTGTCATCACACCCACACGGTGGTAAACAAGAAACAGACATCGGTGTAA
>JAXIVH010000005.1:2012333-2014606 GCA_036785325.1 Urophycis tenuis | reverse complement strand
AGCGCGCACACAACTCAGGCCTATTCTTGTGTGACCACCCCAGAACTATGCTGCTGCACTCCGCTTAGGTTTCTACAACCTGCCAATCTATCACTCAGGGAGAACCACACCGCTAGAACAACAGGAACATTCGTTTTTTTTTTGGTTCCTTGACGGCAGTAATTTACGATTGGTGTTGATATTTGAAGCCAGTTTATGTAACAAACCATAAATATGGCTAGGGTCTGTTGGAATATCATGACACTACAAATGGCAACCATTTTGTCATGCTCTCCTAAACTGTAGGATGCATCATTCTATTTAAAAGATTCATTATCAGACATTTTTCTGCCACACCTTTTTCTGTCTAGTAAAACTTGGGATGGGATCTATTTTTAATACTTTTAAATACACTGTTTTCAAAACAAACGTTTGCAATAGTCAACGGTTTAGACTTACTGCTAACAATAGGCTGTATAGTCAAGGGAACCTGGCTGATAGGTTATGCAGAACCAGAGGAAATTGGTCTTTCCTGAATTCAGGTGGGCTAGGTGATTCCAGGACCAACATGTCCTGGAATCACTTACTTATGAATATTATACTCCACTTCTGCCAAGTGTGTTCCACTAGACGCCACTAAACTCTACACACTTCACCTCTAAGGAGAGCTGCCTGTTTGAGGTAAACATACTGCAAGGAGAACATTCAGATGCTTTTTTCCCCCCCCAGAACAAATACAACAACATCCAAAGAAGTTTAGATTTCACACACTTTCGGGGACAGGGGGGGTCTGGACCTGGACCTAAAGGTCCGAGAGAGACCAACAAATCAATCAGTGGGCCGGGCAGGTCTACAGCCCCTCACATACAATTTACCGGCCAGTTTAGCCAGGGACCACTGGTCACTGGCTAAACAAAGGGCCGTTCCCATGAGCCGGGTGACCTGCGGGGCCATCGGGCGGTGGGGGAGAGAGAGAGGTTAGAAGGACAGCATTCATCCCCACTCCTCCCCCCACACCCCCCCAGTTTCTTATCTTGCCACAAAGTTTTCCAATCATTCAACACATACCCTCCACTCACTGCAGACAGAGCTTTTATTGTCTCCAATCTCGCTGTCCCAGTGAAGGTTCGAGGAGCCCAATCCGCAAAAAGGTGTATTCTGCGCCCGGGTGTTTGTGTCAAGGAACGCTTGTTAGAGACCAATCCACATGTCCTCATTAGGCCATGACTACATTCACTCAGAGGGGTTTATAATTGTTAAAATGCCACTCAAGAGGTTGATTAAGACGGCAATTAGTTTGGATACAAGCAAACAACAACGGAGGCACCACAGAGGAACGGCCTGGTTGCCGGGGTTAGACTCCAGTTTGGAGCCCTGTCCCAGGGATAACAATCTATTGAACAATTTTAAGAAACCTTTGACCTCTGGGAACCTCTGTCCCAGGAAACCATGGCAACCTTTTGTGTCCAGCAGAGGCGAAAAACAACATTCAGAGCATTGAGTTATTTCACTTAAGGGTTTTTCATTCATTCGCACCTGTGTCTTACTGTGCCAAGTTTGCCCTCTTATTATTATGGCTTCTAATCGCGTCGCGCCACTGCAAGTCAAGCGCATTCCTTAGCAACTGAACATAACACTGCGTCCGGCCTACCACCCAGCAATTCATTGTAGCCCCTCGTAGCGCTAGCATGGCTGTTTGCACCGTTTACATTGTTGTGGCTCAGCTGAAACAGTTTCTCGCTGTGCAGCCAGTCTAGTCAGCTCTACAGTTCCAACTTTGGTGTATGCTTTGTTGTTGCATGTTCACCCTAGCACTATAATTAGTTGGCTGTCAAAGTCAAATGGGAGTCAAAGCGTGTCTTCCACAGAAAAATGATGACACTGTTTTATAAATTAAAGTCATCGACATTGATTGGAGTTTGAAAACACACAAGCCAAGGGCGTGCTGTCCTTCAGGTCAGTGGGGTAGTGAATGTATCTCTATAGAGTCCCTTCAGGCCTTCCCCTATAGCGCTGCCCTAGTTTGTTGAACAGTACAAGACAGCACATGTTGACTTGTGGTCATCTCCTGTAACACAGGCATGTCATGTGTGGCTAAGGGCAAACAGTTCCTGTTGGGCAGACCCTCTTCACCTCTAGAGCGTCTGTGCCAGGGGCCTGAAGCTGGCCAACTCAGGTGGCCATCTTTCAATCTTCCATCAATCTTGAGTCTATTGACACAAGTCATGTGACCGGCTCATGTGTCAAATACCTATTCAGCATCAAAGACAAATACCCACTGTGCCTTAGCAACT
>JAXIVH010000005.1:1844833-2009833 GCA_036785325.1 Urophycis tenuis | reverse complement strand
AGAGCGAGCCGTTGGGCAGCCGCTGGAGCCGGTCGCTCTCCGCCAGCGTCACACCGTTCCTGAGCCACCTGACCTCGATGGGGGCTTCTCCGTGAGCCTGGCAGTCCAGGACAACCGCGTCCCTGCGGATAACTGTGACATCGCGGGGCTCCTTGATGAAAAACAGCTCGCTGAAACACAGCACACCTGTGGGAAGGAGACAGGGAGAGAGAGAGAGAGAGAGAGAGAGAGAGAGAGAGAGAGAGAGAGAGAACCAGGTCACTGACTGTGTCAAGTCGGTAGAGAGAGCCCCAAGGTCCCAGGAATCAGAGCAGGTCAATCAGATGAATGGCCACCAGATCGCTGGCTCGTAGAACAGATTTCACTTGATTTAATTTATACTGAGACAGAAGCTGCAGGTCCAATGATAATGACACAAGCCAAAACAAATCAGCCCTGGCTAACCTACCTATATTAGGACAAGGATATACAATTGTGTGACATACACCATATTAACTTTGAAAAGTGTCATTATACTATAGATAGTATGTATATATGTAGACCCATAGGCCTATATGACTCCACACACTGACTGGGCCAACATCTTCACCTCATTAGGACCTGAACCCCCTCCACACTAAGGTCATCATAAGTTACCATTCACTAACACAAGGCTTGCTCCGATGCAAACCGAGTGGGTCTACGGAACACACCACAGTAATAACATTTGTAAAACAGGACTCTATGGTAGAATTACTTAAAGCAATGTAACTTAAAACAAGTTCAGAAAGGGCGATTCATTTGGCATGTAAGTGAGTTCCAATCTAGTGGGAAGCAGGGAGCTCCGATCTGCTGAGATATGTTGCAGGGCATGGAACAATAGTGTGTTTAAGTTATATATGATGGATACATATTCTCCCTGTCCAAAGTGAGCCTTTAGTTTTAGGTGGAGAGTGATGTGGTCCCTTGCTCGTCACGGATAGTTATTTTCTTTTTTTTATCCGGGAGAAAAAAAAAAGATAAAAATGTAGCCTTACCTGAGATCTGAAGATAAACCGAGAAAAGCAACAAACGGTCGTATAGTTTCCCTTTGACAGGCGCCATTTAGTAAAATTGTCCTCGCATGCTAAGCGCGTCCAGTCCTCTCCTCCAGACGAACCGCGTGTTCATCCACAACACGACCGAGGCGCGTATGACCCGGAGGAGCGACTCCTCCTGTGTAGAGATGATCACACTGGACGTCCGACAGGAGCGCGGCTCGGGCTGGCTGACCCAGCGCCCCCTAGCTGCAGTGATGGGAACTCGCAATACACTCCACATGTGCCATTCAGTGACCGTAATAAGCGCTGACAGTTAAAATAGCCATTCACACACACACACACACACACACACACACACACACACACACACACACACACACACACACACACACACACACACACACACACACACACACACACACACACATTGTTGTTGTTGAAGAGTGTGTGTGTGTGTGTGGGTTGAAAGACAAACTCCTACAAAAATGTTATGCAATATAAGAAATGATAGTCCTCAGACATCAAACTATCACCTGACATCCAATCATATTAAAATGACATGACTGTTAAAATGAGTGTCAATAATCTGTTGAGGAGTAGTTATGTGCAGGACCAACTATAGGAGAGAGAGGAACCTCAGTCAACAGTTTTTTCAATTCAAGTTAAATTGTATTTGGTGAAGTTAATCAAAGGGATTGCAGTGCACGTGTGACAACTCAATACAGCTCAATACAGCATTGTTACCCTGGACCATTACAACAAACTCTGTATATATAAATAAGAGGGATGGGGGAACCAATACATCCCACTGTATTGATACAGTGGCTCTGCAAAGATAGAACCATTGATACTCATGATGGCTGATTGAGGCTAAATCATATAATCTATGAAGGGTGTGGCGTTGTGTGAGTATAGTTGAGGTATAAAAAAAAGGGTATTATTGGCCACTTGGGGCAGAGGAGTCCTTCAAGTCTGTAAGATGCTGTAATATTTGCTTCACAACAACCTACAGATTCAACAAAACTGTGTTTAACAAAGTGAAGTGAAAACAGTGACAAAAACAGTGAGGCTTCCCTGTTTAAGCCATGACTACAATCTACTTGAGCTTTCTGAGGTCAGGACCACACGACCAGCACACCGCAGTGATAGTTTGATCCTCCGACCGGCAACGTATTACCTCTTAACTTTCTCAACAGCTGGTGTGCTGGCAATCAGCCACTCTGCATATGTATGCATATACATATCAGTAGCAGAAGAGTGAGGATCTGCGGTCAGTCACTGTGACCGGTCAGTCACTGTGACCGGTCAGTAACGACCACAGGCCACAACCCCTGTATGGAGATGAGAGTCGTGTGCTTAAAACTGGCCCGCGCAATTACAAGCCAGCATTGATGGGAGTGGGACAGCTGCTGTGTAAATGCAGATATTGATCCGGTGTCCATCTTGTTTTACAGGGAGAGCCCGACCCCCGCCCGCCTCCCTTCGAACCCTCATTCAGCTGCAGGGCCGCAGCCCAGCTGGGAGAGCCCGGGTCCCACGGTCTGGAGGATGGTCAAGAGTAAGGGGGAGGGAGGGGGGGGAGGGGGGGGGAGGGGGAGGGGGGCGGCGGGGGGGGTGATCATAACTAGTTCATGCAAAAACCTGCTTCCGTTGGTTCACTGCTGTTGAGGTTTTCGTAAAAAACATATACGTTAGAAACGTATTTTGGAAATGACGTAATCAACCAGCAGGTCCCTTAAGGGTTAAAAGCTCTCACTGACTTAGCCTCGTTAAGACAATTTGTGTCCATTTAACTCGTTCGTCATGATGATCATCGTTATTTATGTTGAAATGGAAAGATACAGGATGCAATGTAATCGTAATTAGGTGTCTACAAAATGTGCCGGGCCATAAATCCTCCACTGTAAAGTGCTCCTCAGCGTTTGTTCCCGATTCTATTTACAGTGGAACAACGATGGCTCCCGGGGTCCCGGGCGATGCGGGCGGCGGCCTTCCGTAACATGAGAGAGTGAACGCCGGTGGGCGGGGCTTATTAATGGTCCCCCTCTCTCTCTCTCTCTCTCTCCCGGCACTGCAGCCGTGCTCTCAGGGATCGTTAATCAGGAATTCACTTTTGGCACCTGTCAATACGGCCCGGTTTCGCAGGGGGGAGGGACGATCGGACCGCAGATGAACGGAGGTCAAGCTCCGAGGTCGGATCAATGAGGTAGAAGTCATTATCAGGTTATGAATGTTGGGACGGCGCTGGGAGAGCATGGAGGGGCCCACGTCAGGGCCCTTCTGCTGTCGGGGGGCAAAGGGGTCCGAGTTTTTTCCGGGAGTCACACACGCGTGCCCATCCCCGCTGACCCCGGCAACGTCCAAAAGGCTGGCCTGACCTTTCCAGCGACCCCTGTGGAAGGGTCAGTCTTTAGCTGGCACGGTGGGGGATGGCTGCATGCAAATGGACCCACCAGAGTTGTCCCTGTTGGCCTCCAGCTCAGAGCACAGTATGGCCGACCTCTTTCAAAGAAGTCTCAGAAGTGTCCTACAAAGGCCGGTGCGAGTATATACAGAAAACTCTCAGCATGGAGGTTTGAGTTTCAGCTTTGAGTTTCCAAGCAGCGTCTCACGAATCTTAGTTAGTTAAAAACCCAACTATCATTATTATGCCTTCTATTGGTTATGATATGACGTTACTATAATTAATTAGCTAAAGGCTCTGTCTAGGGTTTGCATTTTGTAATAACTTTTGTAACTTCAGTAAGTGGAAAAAAAGAGGTTGTTTTTTTTTTTGCAATAATGACTTCATGCGGAACTGTTGGAATGCCATTGGAATTGCCGCTGTAATAATTTGACGCGCTGTTTTATCAAAACACGTCGCTCCACGTGAACGCCCCCTGGGGGAACATGGTGGTATTACATCCATTTGTGTAAAATCGGGTCGTCAATCAAATGACATACCAAGATTCTAGTGTAAAGAGGTACTATGTAATAGATAACGCAATTTAATCTCAGACGTGGAACAAGACGATGAGGTTCCATTCTTTTATTTATTTGAAGAATGCATATTGGCTTAAATTGAAAAAGCAGAAGTAGCTAAATCATAAATAACATGTTGATCCATTAGCATTGTTTTTCCTGACCATCAATTCTTAATTGTCAAATCAGATCTTAAACCGTTCAGCCATTATGAGGTTAAAGAACCGTTCAACCATTAGGCGGTTAAAGACACCTAAAAGGTTGGGCAATGTAATCACAATACATAAAAAAAATAAAGGCCTCATTAACGTTTAAAATACAGGTAGAAGAAATGACATTCATGTACAGAAATGTTTGTAACATGTAAATGTATCAACACATTTCACTTGCATTTTTTTTGTTTGACTGTTACAACCAGGCTGTAGTGGATACATTGGCAAAGGTTCAGAGAATAAGACTTAACTATATATAAAGAGTGTGCTTTACTTCATAAAAGCACAAGTATAAAACTGCATTATTACAGACAAGTACAAGCCCATAATAGTGTCCTTCATTAACAAGCTGTAAACAGAGTAGGTGGTGTAAACAACAACAACAACAACAACTAAATAGACCGTACAAACCAAATACACCTGCCCATAATCGAATGCCATACAAAAGTGTGTACGACTAAACAACCCAGCAGTAAAAATCAGACGCCCATTGGCAAAGGATGATATGAATACTTAGTTACCATATAAGCGACTTGTCTTAACTGTATATTAACTGTATGTTAGAGTAAACCTTCTGCATAATGATTTCCTTTAGAATACGTAGTTGTGAATATATCGTCAATTACTTATAGACCCCGTACTAGATGCATCCTATCTATTTACTCATGATTTGTTGCGTGGATTTTACATGAAAAGATAAAGTGAAGTTACAGCCATCGATTGTATTGTTGCGTCATTTGGTGTGAAATAGTTGAATTTGGTTTGGTGAGAAATAAAATGACCCCAATTTCAATGTTGGTGTCTGAGAACTTTGTAGCTGCACAGCGGACAGTTTCTGCAGCCTGAACAACGTAGTGTTGTTACATCGGAGTTCATGCAACTGCGAATGAAAGAGAAAGTAGCAAATGTTTTTTGCAATTTGTGCAGCGCACTTAGATGATGGGTATTTTGGGTGATTACTTGTCTTATATTCAAGTTAACTGGAATGTTGTGTAAATGTAAATGAATATGATAAAAAACCTAAAAGAAAGCAAAAAAACCTGTTGTGAGAAAATTGCTGTTAAGTGCACCGAATGCAACTTGGAGATAAGAAAGTGATTATCTCCGCGATCCCATACAATGTTTATACAACACTAATACTACAAGTTCTTAGTATTCCGTAGTGCAGGTATTGTGAAAGTATCCAATCTAAGGTTTATTTTTCAAGAATGAAAAAGACCAATTACTCACAACTCACTGAAGGCTCAGAAATGGGAAAAGCCCAACTTAGCAAGTTAGCCTGAATAGAAAAATAACATTTCGTATTAAGTTTTAAAATTCTGCCAAATGTCTTGATATTTACACAAATAAATGTTTATACTTATATACCTATTTATATATATATACTTTTTTTAAATGTCTTTCAGCAAAATGTGCAACAAAAAAAAAAAAGTTTTCGATGGATACGTTTTTGTTTTTTTACACATCATCATATAACAGATAATAAAAAAAAACCCATTTGTAAACTTGAGTAAAAGAGAAGTGGTGTATAATAAATGGCTCGTGTCTCTCCCGGTCTCCACACCGCCGCCACAGAGAGAGGAGCCCAACCCCCCAGAGGGAAGGCAGCTGTGAGTGTCCTTCATCCATCACGTTGCTGGACGATAAGGCCAAAGGCGCTGGTTTCCTCCCTCGGTGTCTTTGCGGCCACCTTGTCCCTCGGAACGCCGCAGCCCCCCCCCCCCCCCCCCCTCCCTAGTCCACGCCGTCGAAGCCCTGCGCGTTCTCGATGGCGATGTGGAGCTTCTCCCTCAGCTCCTCGAACGACTCGTAGGGGGGCAGGTCCAGCCGGTTGAAGCTTTTTTGGGGGACACATAGAGACAGAGTCAGGGACGCGGGCGCGTGGGTACGGGAGGGTCACTAGTCTGTGGTGATGCGTGTGCAGTGCTCACCAGGTGTGGGCTCGGGGGAGTTTGTCTTGAGTCCCCCACTGCTCGATAGTGAAGAGCTGGGGTCCATTAGAGCCTGACAGAGGATGGCAGCGGGTTTATGGAGGATGAGGATGAGAAACATACCGCATGGCCCATAGTTTGAAGTTTAAACTATTGAGTGGATCCGTGCAAGATTCATGAGTGAAAGCAAGAAATATTCACAGATAAACTTGATAAACTTGGAATTCACAGGTGGTATTCGTTGATATGGTTTCAAAACAAACTCACCATACAGCTCAGCAAAGCCATTCATAGGCACCCTGGAGGTTCCCGTCACAAACTGTAATAGTCTGATCCGCTTCTCGGCATCCATCAGCAACACAGTCTACAAGCAAAAGAAACCCAACACACACACACACACACACACACACACACACACACACACACACACGTATAAGATGTATAAACAAGTATAAACAAGGGAAAAGACACATGGAGAGTGTGCTCTGGATGGGTTCTGCGTTGACGCTGACGATGGCTCTGCTGTAGGTCAGGGCGTGTTACCTTCCAGAACCACTGGATGACAGGCTGGCTGGGACAGTAGCCGTTCTTATACTTGGTGTTGGCTCTCCAGTCGTTGACGTCCACATCTCCGAGCCCACACATCAGCAGCTGGAGGACAGCAGAGGACACGCGTTAACCACCAAGACTCCCTCTGAACCCAGAGACCACCGTGGGACCACCGGGGCCAACACTCACCTCCAGCTCGTTCTCATCGAAGATCTTGACCAGATCTTGAGGGATCAACTCATAGAATCCCTGGGGCGGGGGCGAACGAGAGGAACATAACAAGATGTGTTCATGAGCCATTGATTACTTCTTAGACTGAAAACTAAGGATGAAGAATGTGACTCACATCTTTAAATGCGGTCATCTGCATCTGGATCCTGTTCACAAAGCGCCACTGCATCACCAGACTGGGAAAACAAACCAGAACTAATCAGCCCTGGGGTTGGTTCTCACATCAGATGTCTCCCCCTCAGACGCTCGTTTTTAAAGTTATTGCTTCCCTTGACTCGTGACTTGCACCGTTACAATGCTGCTGCCGTCACAGTAACGTGTTATGTTATGCTCCTTACTGAATGTATTCCTTCTTGTTGTCGTTGGTGACCACGATGTCCACCCCGCCAGGCTTCAGGTCGTGCTGGTGAGTCTGCAGGGGGAAGGGGGCCATAGGGCCGCGTTACTGACCAGAAAACACCGGCCGCTTACAGCTCAAAACCACACCTTCTGTATACGACGCAAATCTCCTTGAAGTGAATGTTATCTAATCTAATCACATGGGTGACTGGAAACAACTCAAGTGTACACCATTATACATTATATTGTCATTACGTTTAGTTCCATATCATATTATTACATATTATAACATGTTTTTTTTTTTCAAAACCTGGGAATTGTTTATATATGCAATATGAACAATCAGTCACAATCACTATGATTGTGACTGTTCCAATGTAACATTAGAGCGACATATCATTAGAACTGGCCAGAATCGAAGGACCCTTTAACACGTCAAAACAAGAGGCAAGGTAAAAAGAAACAAACCTGTCCAAACAGCTCTTCATCGATGGTGAACCTCAAATCCAAGTCCATAGGATCATTCTCCAAAATCCACTTGAGCGAGTTGAAGTACTCACTGTCCTGGAAACAGTATGGAAACAGTGTTAATCAATAACGAGTAGCTTTAGATGTTCAGGCAGGGTTACTACGTGGTAACCAGAGAACTCATGACACCGTTGTCGTGGCTGGGCACTTACCACAGACTCCATGTCATGGAGAGTGATGGGCTTCTGCAGCATCATCTTGTAGAAGGGTCGGATGAAGAACGCTTTGAAAGAGAGGAGACACACAATGTGAATCAGCTGTGGTGTACGTGCACTGGCCCCTCCACCCGAGGCCTGGGGAGTAATGTGAGGGCGGCAGGACGAAACGAGGGGTTTGATCTGGAGACTGCTGCCCAATTATACAACACAAGGCATTGACATTCGATTAGAGACAATTAGTGCTAACTCAATAAGAGCCTCTTCCTCTGGCTGTCAAGATGGAAAGACCAAGGCTGTGTTCGAAATGTTCACTCGTTCACTATATAGTGCATTATATAGTGAATCAGCCATTTTGTAGTGGTGTTCGAAATTCAACTGAAATGTTCGTTCACTACTTTCGTTCCCTACAAATTCGTCGCGTGACATGCCTAAATGTAGGGTACAAACACTGTACACTACGGCAATACATCTAGACCATCATGCACTGCGAGACCATCATTCCCGCGGAAGTCAAGAAGAAGAGTAAACTCATCAGTCGCTTTGATGGACGGCAACGTCGTATACAAATGCCGTATTTTATTGTTCAGGTTTGTTATGCCGTTGCATGGTAAATAAATCAAGTCCCGTGGAACCAACGGCATCAGTTTTGTTGACGTTAGGGGTTAAAGTGAGCCCTCAGATAAATTAATAAATAAATAGATTCATTCATCAACGCAATGGTGGTGTTTTTTTCATGTTACGTGCACTGTGGAAGGCTCGCGCTCCTTCTGAAAGAGTCCTTCAGCACCTCATCATCAAATTAAAACTTAATATCATTCCCTTGGCCCGCCTTATTTCTCTATCACTCTGACAAACACGCTTCGTCGCAATCAGCTGATAGCGTTAATACACGCGTTTTTTTTCCATCGCTTAAGCACAACAAGTACAGCGCTCGCCTTTGGCGTTTGAGTAACGAATAGGTGTTACATAATATGCCAAATTGTAACTGAAGATATAAGTTCATTGCTCAGATAGACCATTCTTTCAATTTCAACTGCCATGTTTGTGCGTCTCGAGCGACTTGAGCGTCTCGAGCTCAAGCTTGCGGCATTGTCATGGCAACCGAACGTCATCCCGAGTGTCTGAAATTAATAATCGCCACGCTCACTTGTCCCCTAGTAGCCCCCTACATAGCTCCCCTATATAGCAAACACTATATAGTGAACGAGTGAGTGAGTGAACGAGTGAACATTTCGAACACAGCCCAAGTCTTTTCTTAAACCAACTACCACAACGAATGTGAAAACAACTAAAATCTGAAAGATTACTGTTATAGTAGTTTAAGATGAGCAAGTGTACTGAGGAGAGTGAGTCTGGTAGTAGTTTGATATGAAGAGTGTGTGTAGTGAGTCTAGAGGTAGTTTGATAAGGTGAGTGAGTCTGGTAGTAGTTTGATAAGAAGATTGTAGTGAGTCTCGAGGTAGTTTGCTAAGGAGAGTGAGTCTGGTAGGAGTTTGATAAGGAGAGTGAGTCTCAAGGTAGTTTGATAAGGAGAGTGAGTCTGGCAGTAGTTTGCTAAGGAGAGTGAGTCTGGCAGTGGTTTGCTAAGGAGAGTGAGTCTGGCAGTAGTTTGATAAGGAGAGTGTTTGTAGTGAGTCTCGAGGTAGTTTGATAAGGAGAGTGAGTCTGGCAGTCGTTTGCTAAGGAGAGTGAGTCTGGCAGTAGTTTGATAAGGAGAGTGTTTGTAGTGAGTCTCGATGTAGTTTGCTAAGGAGAGTGAGTCTGGTAGGAGTTTGATAAGGAGAGTGTTTGTAGTGAGTCTTGAGGTAGTTTGATAAGGAGAGTGAGTCTGGTAGTAGTTTGATAAGCAGAGTGTAGTGAGTCTTGAGGTAGTTTGCTAAGGAGAGTGAGTCTGGTAGTAGTTTGATAAGGAGAGTGTTTGTAGTGAGTCTCGAGGTAGTTTGCTGAGGAGAGTGAGTCTGGTAGTAGTTTGATAAGGAGAGTGTTTGTAGTGAGTCTCGAGGTAGTTTGCTAAGGAGAGTGAGTCTCAAAGTAGTTTGCTAAGGAGAGTGAGTCTGGTGGGAGTTTGATAAGGAGAGTGAGTCTGGCAGTCGTTTGCTAAGGAGAGTGAGTCTGGCAGTAGTTTGATAAGGAGAGTGTGTGTAGTGAGTCTCGAGGTAGTTTGCTACGGAGAGTGAGCAGTGAACAGTGACCAGTGAGTCTCACACCTACCATCCAGAAGCTTGCCGTGGTACACCGCCATGCCAGCCACACGCCCAATGAACTTAAAGTAGGACAGGTGGTCCTCGTTACATAAGCCCGAGTTAGGGTTAACCTGCAGTGTGTAGTTATCCCTGGAAGACAGATCAGGTTTAAATGAGGTACTCAATGTTTGCTTGAGTACTAGAACACAGCGTGTCCAACTGTATCGCGTGTCAGGGAGCTGGCAGGCTAATCTCGAGTAATAAAATAATGACTTGATTTCCCTTTCTGAGGACTGAGGAAATAAGATCTTTGTTGTTATACCAACTGTGGATAACGGTGTGTCCCACACACAAGTGCAACACGTGTGGGACACACTTGGTTTCTCACAGAGTTCAGTTTGCCACCCTGAGGTCTAGACGGCAATCATAGACAAATATGAAATAACCCAAAGCCCCAGCTCCAGATCCCGAACAAACTCACGAAAAAAAGGGGGGAAAAAGACTCGATGTGACTCGACATGATTTCAACTCACGTGGCGGAATACTCAAACAGCCCATAATACGGGTTGAACATCTCCTTGGAGATCAGGAAGAACCACTCGCGGGCCACGCCTCCGTAATCCAGACCCTTCTCGCCCTCGAACTCCACCCACAGCCGGGCCTTCAGGAAGTCGGCCCTCTTCACCGACAGGATGCGCCGGTACGAGTCCTCTAGCACGGCGCTGCGGCGCAGCTTCATCTCGAAGCGGTTGGGGATGTCGGCCTGCAGCGGGGGGGACAGAGCGGCGAGGACAGAGGAGACAGAGCAGAGCGGCGTCAGCTCGGTGAGACCGGGGTGTGGGACGCAGGGACGCGTGTGTGGAGGGGGAACACACACGACGGCTCGCTCTGTGAGCGCCGTCCGGGCTTACCGGTTTCTTCAGCTTCTTGCGGAAGTACTCGTACTTCTGCTTGTAATCCCTGGAGTAAGGCACGGCCTGCGGAACGGCGGGGGAACACACACACACACGGGGCTCTCGTTACCGGGCATCAAACCACACACACACACACACACACACACCGTCCTGACCCGCTGCGTCGGATCGATGCTGCTCATTTATAGACACCGGAAGGGATGCCTCACCGAGGTCATCGATACTCACTGGGCCTGTTATGGCAGAGCTCTGTAACCTGGGGTCGTCCCATTGTGTGGTCCTTGTGTCTGGAAAAGCCCAACATCGCATTAATACAACAGTCTTTACTCACAATGTCCGTACTAACTGTAATTAATTAATCCCAAAGGACACATACATAGATATACATACATTTATTAATTACATTTAATTTGTACTAATTTATTTATTTCAGTTGGGGCAGATGTCTTACTGTGATCAATGTAGAATATTCTCCCATCGCTATGGACCCTCTCTTCCCAACCAGGCTGGAAAAAAAAATAAAAAATCACAATTGTATCACACGTATGTGTTGGAACTATATATACGTAAATCAAATCATGTGATCCCTTTTTTGGGCCCTGGGATCCATAGTTCCCAAAATATGTTGTCCCAAGTGATTTCTCCTTAGGGAAACATGATCTAGAACAGACAGACCGGCATGGGGCCCAGATCTGCGGGATCAAGTGAAGCTCTCCTCCTCATCTGCACAGGAATCTTAAGCCGGGGATCCTCCTGCACGAAACACACGATGACACCCGTCCATCAAGCAGGAAGTGGGCTGTACGGACGGCCGAGTGAGTGAGATATTGCCTGGCCTGACCCCGGCAGGCTGAGGTGGCACTATGTCCGTCTCCTCACAACTACAACGGCACCAGACTGCCCCAGCAGAGGTCCTCATAGGTGGACCGTAGGCTAATTTTCTATTTTAAACAAAGTTCATGTTACAAAGACCAGAACATCATTTTAAACCGTCTTTTTTGTATGTGTATTTGTATCGAGCAATAACACGACTCTAAAAACTAAAGCTTCATAGGTTTATAATAAAATCTGAGGTTGTTTTCGTTGAATTTGTGAAGAGTCAATGCTATACACTCTCACCTAGGTTGTAGTCTCAGTGTTGAGTATAGTTTCATCATAATGTTATACTCTCTCACCCAGGTCGTAGTCTTAGTCTTGAGTATAGTTTCATCACAATGTTATACTCTCTCACCCAGGTCGTAGTCTCAGTGTTGAGTATAGTTTCATGACAATGTTATACTCTCTCACCCAGGTCGTAGTCTTAGTGTTGAATATAGTTTCATCATAATGTTATACTCTCTCACCCAGGTCGTAGTCGAGTATAGTTTCATCATAATGTTATACTCTCTCACCCAGGTCGTAGTCTTAGTGTTGTGGTCGATGAAGAAGGGTCTTCCGTTGGGGGCGCTTCGGACCTCCCAGCCAGCAGGCATGAAGCCACACTTCATGGGTCTCTCTGGCCCTGGTGAGTTGAGGGGGGAGCCCTCTGGGGCCATGGGGGGCTGCCCTGCCGAGGAGCTCTGGGGCAAGGCATTCTGTGCTGCTGCCTCAGATGTCACCTGGAAATTATTTTCAGATTTTTTGACCCAACAAGAGGAATCATTATCACCAAAGCGAATGAAAAATTCAGCTTTTGAGGAAAAAAAGAAGCCAAAAGTTGAGGGCCAGAGCCAGACAGCGCCCCCTACCTGCACCAGCGGCCGCGTCCAGGTGGTGACTCGGCTCATGTGGTTGACAAAGTAGCGGCGGCCCCGGTTGTCCTGCTTCTCCTCCCATCCCACCGGCAGCCCCGGGAAGCTGGGCAGCAGCTGTGGGGCAGCGACGTGAGGGTTCAAAACCCCTCACACTACTGAAGTAACCCTGGGGTTCAAGGGCTTGGACCCAGGATGAGACGCCCATCGCAGGCATACTCAACACAAATGCATCAAAGCCTTAAAAAGACACAAAAAGTACGAAGCCCTACAGGACAGGCAGAAGGCCAGGACTGGACGGCTGACTAGACGAGGTGACAGGGGGGGAAAAACAGAGGCCCCCTGGTGGACGGGTGAGGGAGCACACGACACCAGAGGTGAGGAAACACTGTCCGCAGACATTAAAAGGCGCCGCTGGCAACACCGCCTCCCTCCAAACACCACAGGGAATGACGAAGGCCATCCAAAGCTCAACATGAACCAGGACACCTTCTGGAGTAAAGGTTACTATACAGGATCGCTGCTCAGGAGAAGGTCTCAGAGCCAAGAACACAGTGACAACAACAACAGTAGAGCACTCACCCCGGGGTTGGCTGGATACTCGGTTGACAAAGCCGGGGCGCTCGCTCTACGACTGGAATGGCTGGAGTGACCGGGGTGATCCTGTATGTGTGGGGGACACACACACACACACATTGCCAGGCCGTTAGCGTGAAGGCGGCCAGATCACTTAGCTGCTTGTACTTAGCTGAGCATCACTGCCCGTACCGTCTGGGAGGTGCGCCGCTCGCTGCGCGGCGCTCCAGAGATCTGCAGCTGGGAGAGCTCCTCGCAGGCAGGGTGGAAGTCCAGGGCCGGGTGCGAGGGCGGCCGGGAATAGTGGCCCGTGCTGTGGGACAGGGGGGACTCGTCGTCCGGTACGACCTCCCAGCTCTGGGGGAGACAATCAGTACGTTTACATGCAGCAAGAAATTCGAATTTCTAATCGTATAAGACATCGTTCGGACTTTTTAAGTGCATGTAAACACCTTAATCCGACCTACTTCGGACCTACTTCGGATATCTCAAAATCGGATAACAACACCTGGATAATTCGTTCATAGTCGGACTTTTAACTCCATGTATACTCAGCAATCGGATCTGAATCGGATTTTGCATTCTGCGCATGCGCATCGCCATTCTGCTCATGCGCAGAGCACCACATAGCGTCCGGAGTCAGCCCATGCTCCGGCTGTTAATCCGATTCTCTGAACGGCATGTATACTCGGACAAGTGATACGGTCTTACGCATGTCATTATCTGATCCGATCAGAAATTCTAATTTCTTGCTGCATGTAAACGTACTGATTGAGGTGAACGTTAGCCCCTTAGTAGCCTTCACAGCGCGACAGGTCGCACGGCTTGAGTCTTCAGTCTCACTGTTTGACGTGGCCATTATTCCAGTACTGCATCATAGGGTGTGTTGTTCGTGATGGCTTATTTTTCAGCTTTCGAGATTTGAACCAGAATATCTATAAGAGTATGAAAGGGTGTTGACTGAACTCTGTGAGGTGTTACAGGTGAATGTGCGTGAGTCAGACTTACTTCAGGAGACTCTCGCCTGTCGTTCTCCTCGTGGTCAGAAATTTGTCTCCGGGCGGTGAAGGCGTGTTGGGCCACCATGTTGATGTCCTGTCTCCGCTGTGTGTCCACCTCATTGTCCCTGTCCACACACACACACACGCACACACACACAAAACATGACATGACATGAATTCCCAAGTTGAAGGGACAGACACGGCAGGCCGTTGGGTTTGGACTCGGACAAAGGGGCGAAGGCTTACTGTGCGGTCGGCCTGAGCCACTGTGTGGTTCTGGTCTCGTGGTTCACGTAGTAGGTTCTCCCAAGGTTGTCCTGCCGCTCCTCCCAGCCAGAGGGCATGGCGGGTACGGGGTGCTGGTGCCCAGCGCCCGACATGTCCTGGCCCTCCAGGAACTCCCAGCCAGGCTGCAGCATGTGCAGACAAACAAGTGGATGTGACTCATCCATCCATACTCCATAACCCCTGCACAGCTGGAGGGCGTACAGCGAACTACAACTAGTGCAGTCATTTGCTTTTATGGGTTCTGTTTTATATGGTTCAACAAGTCTGGCTGCTTCACAGGGAGTTTGGTGAGAAATGATATGCCGCGACATGAAGGTTTAGCCCAAAGCAAACGAGTAAGTGATAAAAGATCATTTCTATTCAGTCTGGGAGACTCGGGAGAAGCTTTTATCGCAGTTAGCTCAAATACAGGATTATTATGGATCAGGTAGAGGTTAGGCAATCTTGGATGCATACAGGTAGGGAGGTTGGGGCTTGAACCTAGTGCCTTTAGGCCTGGGAGCCGAACATCCTAGCTTCTGACAGACAGACAGACAGACAGACTAATAATCCCTGAGGGAAATAACTTTCGTTACAAATACTCCAGTTGAATGGTGAAATGGTAAAGGGAAAAGTAAAGTAAAAGACATGTAAAAATATAACAATATGTAAAAATATACATACATATACATAAATCTAGGCATACACAAAGAAATAGCATTTAATTGACAATTAAAACAGAGTTATCCAGAGCCACTGGAAGAGGAGGCAAAGGCCATGGATAGGGTTAGGATTGCAGGGGAGTAGGGAGTTAGCTAGGTAGTTAGCTACCTAGTTAGCTAGCTGGTTAGGTAGGTGATTAGACAGGTGGGTGATGAGGTAAGTCTTACGTCCATGTTCTCAGGTTGATCTGTGTTCTCCTGCTCGGAGCCAGTAGTCCTGGGTAAGTAGGTCATTTTCAAACGCAGGTGACCCTTCACCCTGGACTTGTGGCTGCATGAACGTTATGAAGAAAGAAGATATACTTTTAAAGTTGATATCATTACCACAGCTCAAACTAATGTGTGTGAGAAATTAATATTATAAAACAAGGACTGTGAGAAGGAGGAAAAAAAAGGAAAAAACCTCCTTGGATGAAGCAGAAAGTCCTTAGATGTGTATGGCCTTTCCTCATTGGGATTTTCCACCTGGAAAAGTAAAAAAATGAATATAAAACCACTTTATTTTCTATACCTACACACCTGCATGCACAAGAAAGTGCGTAAAAAAAAAAAACTGTATAAACCGTTGTTATCCAAATATAATACATTACAGAATTTACAGGAAGGAAAAAAAAAACAGGCGACTGTATTTCCAAAACCAGCCACCGTGAAGCAGAGCAAACCAAAAGATGTTGACATGTTTCAAGGTAAAGCAAATTCCTCCAAAACATAAATACCGATCGCGCTCGAGTTTCCAGGGCGGAGTCCTACCGGTATTTGTTGTAAAGGGATGTCCACCTGGCCCAAGAAGTCATCACGTGTCTGCGCGGAAAGAGGGCGAGGGCATGACGCACAGTTATAATCACACCAGCACACTCACCCATCACATGACAACACTGGATGGGTTTAATCAGTTACTCAGCCGTCAGTAATGTGCAATACATAACAATAGCATCAGTCCGGTTATTTTTGGTGTGATCGACCGCAAGTTACCCGGCTCCGAACCTTTACAATCCTGACCTCGGCAAGCGAAACCAGACAAGCTGACTTGTTTGTGAGCAGCAGCTTTGTGGAGCTTTTTTTTTTTTTTTTGTCAGAGGAACTGACAAAGAGCAGGTCATGTTTACAGGAGCAAGTGTATATAACACAGACAAACGTTCACTGTCCTTACCACTGTCCTTCCTCTGGTAGGACCAAGCAAAGCCCTGTCCATGTTAAAGTGCTAAAGAGCAATGCTTTTCTGACTGCATCTCCCTTGACCTCCATTGCCTATGTTTTGTCTGAAGAGAAAAGTCACGACACATTAACTTTCGAACAAACCCATTTGGTTTTCGAGTATATACAGCTGTTGCTACGTACTCGGGTCCCTATGAGTCAGTATGCGTTTCTGGGTGATGACAAACATGACAGCCACTTGTTGTTACCACCCTTGGTCCTACTACCATGATCTCTGTTGCCCTCAGCTTGTTGTGCTCTACTGTTGACATGTTAGCCAGCTCCTGTGCTAAGGCTACTAGCACTGTAAGCTAGGAGCCAGGGAAAGCTTTGAACATGAACTCTGACATTACGATGGGCTCCCTATCTATCTGGGCCATGCTGAGTCGTTGATGTTTAGACATGTGTTTGTTTATTGTTTCTCAGCATTTGTATACCATGTCAACGGTGCTTTTTGACTCTGGTGAGAGGTGTGTGAAGTTAAAATAAGCTTTGGTCCTTTAAGACATCATTGTTTTCACATATAGCGAATAATGCTAAAAGTCCCCAGCAACATTGTTGACTCAAGTTTACCAACAATTATGTAATATGCTGAACATCAGCTCTCTTATCAATTTCTATCCAGATGACTTTGGCGCTGTGGTACAAAACTTTGCCACGATATACAACATTTTGGAAGAGTCGACTTCATGGAAATGAGGAGCAGGGCCTGGATTTGATTTCGGGATTAGGTGTTGTATTTACAGAGTTTTCCTTTTCTACTAAGCAAGCATTGGTTTCTAGTTACTCCGCGTCAGGCCGGCTATGGACTGGTGTCTCATTGCCTCAAATCCAAAGCATGCAGAGAACTGCAGAGACTTGGAATAATTGTAGGTCACCCCCCTTAGTTGGCCTGAGATCGTTTTCTCAAACAAAGATAAGGGGTTTTTGGTGTTTACCTTTTTTTTTTGCAGAACATTTTTTCATTTGCTACAACTTTTTAGTCTACAGTGTTATGGGTAGAAAATGATACACTAGTTAGTGGTGCCTGTAAAATTCATAAAACAAACAATCTCTGATTGAATGACTGATAAAGGGCTGTGCAAAGAACCATGCCTTGACTTTGTGATAAGGATTTAGCAATCCTTCTTACAACACAATAGCAGTGATAAAAAAAGTAACATAAAAAACATAGTTAAGCCACAATCACAGCCTCAGCAGTTGGAATACAAAGAACTTATTTCATTTTAACCTTTAACGTTAGTTAATATTGGCGGTTTGTAGAGTTGGTCAACATCATCTATGGACAGGTATGGCACATTAAAAGCCTCTATAAGGTCTTTTGTACAAGCAGTTTCTGCAAATTGGTGGTGATTTGGAAATATATCAGTGATTCTGACTAGGTATTATCTCTGCTATGTTATGGATGTAACCATAGGATGATAAAAACGTGATGGTAAATGACAATGCCTGGATAATGGTTGACATGATAACAACACAGCGATCAGACAAATCAGCCCCGTTCGGACCTCCAGAAAGTCAGGGCAACGGCTCATTCCTAGCGAGTGCACCTTCTTTCTTGACAACCTGCTAAGTACAGGAGGGGGCAGGGAAGCAGCAGAGGCGGTCATCTGATTCTTAACAAACACTGCCTAGCATGGGGCACAGGCCACACACCACACTGTCTTACTGGGAAGGGATAAGACCGACCCCCCCCCCCCCCCCACCCCCTGCTCTGCCCTCAGCTCCACAGATGGCTGGCCTGGCATGGCTACTGCTCTAGTATGACACTGTTAAATTTGAATCCCCAGCGCTGGGCCCTGCTATAGTCTACCAGACTCCATGGAGTCAGGGGGAATATTTCAGAGACAGTGTTATTTATATCTGGTGGGACCACTGCTGTCCCCACGTCTATAAATAGCCCTGGTAAATACTTAGGGTGATTACTCAGAGCGTTAACAGAATAATACAAATGAATAACTTCTCTGAATATAAGCCGGTGTATAGACATGTTATAGGCAAACGACAACAATATTGGCTTTGTGTTGTCGTGAGGCTGATTGTCTTTCTTTAATTGACTTTGAAACCAGTGTGTAAAATAACCATCGCAAGAGTTTTGAATGTTTGTTCACTGAGTTAGTTAATTATGTCACTTAATCAACTTATGATGGTTTGTTGTGGGCCCAGCGAGGAAGACAGACGTCAACAGAGCTGGTGATAGTAGAATTGGGACAACAGCTTTTTCTGTTACAGCCCTACATTGCATTTTTATTTTAAATAGTTTATTAACAACAAGCCAGCCACTTGCTCCAACAATTGCCAGCTCATCTGTGTTCATCTGGCTTTATTTCTATCATGTAAATTAAACTTGTTAACTTTTAAACAGGGATTTAAACAATATGTATAACTATAACAAAAAGATACTATCTACATATTGTTTTCTTTTTTTTTTCAACTAAAAAGCCTAATCATTAACCTTAAAATGATGGTCTAATATTTGGTATCTCCCATATTGTTATTTTTAATTGAACAACTGAACATAGCTATTAATATCTGTATATGATTTAGAGGTCGTGCCGCTTTAGAGTAGACGGCAACAGATAACTCGAGGCAGAAACATACCACTCACCTTAGTGTTTTGATCTGGGCTGTTAACAATATGATCCGTTTTGTGACCAGGCTTTATATCAGTTACAGAAGTGGTCACCCTAGCCCCAGGGCAGGGAGATAAATGAATGTGCACATGTTGGGCACAGGAACCAGGCGTCTTTCCAGAGTAGGGCACTTCCAAGGAAAAGCTCCTCTGTATGGTGCGCTGCCATTGGTGTTCCTGAGCTTGTTCCTGTTCCCTTTCTCTCGCCGCCACTTTCGGATTCTTTTCCAACAACTTCGCCGAGGGGGGCAAACAAGTCGAGGTGCTGCGATACAGTATACGCTGGCCGTGCTCACACCCGGGCTTTAAGAGAGGGTAAGGAGCGGGAGGGTATTCCACGTTGACTCGAGTCCTGGTCATGGCTCCCTTTCCGGGCATCGCTGGTCTCTGGTTGGCAAAGTGCAGCAGCACGCTGCTGGAGTGTCGATTTGGCAGGTCTAATATAGAAGGATCGTCCAGCGCGTCGCACACGTCCTCCTTTCTACACTTTGGCTCGTCCGTTAAGGGAAGGTTAAACTGCACTGTATGTTTGGCGTCCCGGAACTCGCCGGGCGAACAGCCACTCTTGGAGAGCCGGAGGCCATTGACCGACGTGGAGCCGGACATCTTGCAGCCGACCTCGTGGCCCTCGTTCGAGGACTCGTTGGCGCTCCTCGGCCCGCACGGGTGAGTGAGGGAGCCCTGCGTGGCGAGGAGCGCAGGCACGGCCGCGGGCATCACCGGCGAGGAGGGCGGCGTGTTACAGGGGCTCCTGGGGAATATGACCAGCGAGGAGCAGCGCCTCAGAGGGACCTTGTGCTTGCGGCAGAGTACGCCCTTCTCCTGGCCGGCCCTGAGATGCTCCGAGGCTTCGGGTTCAAATATATTGGTGCTGCTGCAGTAGCCGGCGTCGCTGGCCATGCTGCTACTACACGAGCTTCCATCGGAGCTGCCGCCTGCTCCCGCCTCACCGCCCGCCGGCTCCGCATCTTCTACGCTGCCCTCTAGTTCCCCGCCAGGCCTACCGGAGTGGTGGAGGGAGATCTGCAGGGTGCTCTTCTTGTTACATCCTCCAGTGTTGCACTTGGGTATGAAGACTGAAGAGTACCGGTGAGGATTCCTGTAATCTGATGACACGGGGGTAACCTTCATGTGGACAGAACTGTGCGCTAGGCTCTCTGTGGGGGCGCAAGCCACCGCGCCAGCTTCCCGCTCCGCGCCATGGCTGCTCAGGGTCTCCGACAGAGGGTCTGTGTGGCTTCTCCTCGACGCAAACTGCATGCGGAGCCTGCGTGCCATCAGTTTAACTCTCTAATGCCTGCGACAGCGGCCAACGTGGCATGATAAACATGCTAGTGAAAAACAACAGAGCGGCAAACAAAGTTTTTCGACTTCTGCTCTGGGAGTACAATCATTCTCATGAGCGCAATCCGACAAATCAAGTTCCAGTTAAGGCCAGTCAGTTGTGTTTACGAAAGAAAAAAAAAACCTACATGAAGCCTTTGTGCTGAAGTAGTTCCAGAGGTCCTTCTGGTCGGACGCTCAACTGCACATGGCAACAAAGTGGTTACACTGAATCTCCAACAGCACAGCTCCAACGACAGACCTGCACCAAAGGCAAGCCCGAGTCTTGTTGCAACTGTTCCTCTTGAATGCTTGCCAGTCCAGTATAATCTCTCACTCTGACTTTCTCAACAGCCGCACTCACTCTTGCTCACAAACAACCGAGTAGTCTGCCTCTGTGCATCTCAGACTGACGCTCTGGTGAACTGCAAACGTCTGCCACAGACCACTCAAAACTCAACATCCCACCGACTGCAGCTATGCTTCTAATGTTTCCTCTCCTTCGTGCCTCCACAAATATTTTTACCCACTGGTATTAAGTTACAGGAAATCAAGGGGAATGACTTTCAACATAATTCTATATCAAACTGAGAATTCAGCAACCGTAATAACTGTAATAATAATAATAATAATCACCTTTATAATTATATTAATAATTAATTACCAGTGTACCACCATTAATTACCACGATTGATTACCACCATTGATTGAATACCACCATTGATTGATTAGCGCCATTGATACTTTTCACAAAACCCCAGAATCCTGGCATGTGCTCAGCCAGAGCGCTTCCACAATTCCAGAAAGAGCTGCCTTCAGTTTCATAAACTGGACCATAAACATCACGTACAGTACCAAAGGATATGTGATACTTTGGATCGCAACAGAAGCCGCGATACAAACACAGGCCAGGATGTCGGCTGCTCCGAGAGATAACGTGATAAGCCGTGTCACCTGTGATGTGACACCTGATGTAACAGTCAGTTCTGGTTTCAAGCTCCACGCCGCTCTCGTTAGCCAGCCACTGCTTTTAGGTGTAGCGTGTTGTTTTGTGTGTGAGGCCGGGCTATTTCAGGACGTTGCTGTTGGCCTTCAACCAGGTCAGATTCATGTGTGATAAGTGGTTCAACCAGGAAATGGAGATGACTCACAAACTCTTCCTGGTGAAAATGCCCACCCCCTATTTTTGGGGGGTGGGCATTCTATTCTTTTTTTTTTTTTTTTTACGTTGTATTGAACTATTGGATGGGCGATATTAGCATAACTGAATAAATATGACTTTTGTCCCTATGACATTACATGCATCTAGCATACTTTATCATAAGCGTTTAAAAATATACAGAGATTCAGTACATTTAAAGATAATGGATCCACGCGAATATTAACCGAATAAAACACATGCAATGTAATGTCAAAGTAAATTGGTGACTGACTGACACCCATATTTATTCTCTTGTTTGTCAGGACATGACTCTCAGAATTGTAAATGAAAAAGGCTATAAAATATATTCTTCTAGCCACTTAAGCGATTGAAGACAATACGTATCACTCTGTCATTAATAGCAATGGATATGTGCCCGTCAAAATAAGCCATACTTCACTGCTAAACTTGTACAATAAAAAGGAATACAATAATGTTAATTGCATTCCTAGGTAAATACATAACATATTTAATCCGTTTGATTAACGGCCCTGATCGGATACAATAAAAACAGACTTCTGTATGACAGTGCAAGTCCAACAACACAACAATCAATCAATGTCAATCCTTAACCTTCTATGCTACTCTGAAATGTGAACCCTGATTGTTTGAACTGAGCAAAGATAAACAGTTGACCATTAGCATGTGGTTTTAGCTTTGCCCATATTTAAAGTTCCCTACAACAAGGTGTTCAACGTTTCCAACAACATCAAATATATCAAGCAATAATAGGGGTGGTTGTAGCTTTCAGGGTCACATAAACAATGTCACACACACACACACACACACACACACACACACATACACACACACATACAGTACACAGATACAGCCTGTATTTGCTGAAATCTGAGACAACCACCACACGACTCTTTGAGCCTTGACTTTCATAGGAGCCGTTATACAATGGAAAGGTCGCCATTGCTTTTAATGCGGCTTTGCTAATGTGAACACAAGAAAACAAACCGTTTAGCTGAGGGGGAGTGGTACAGCATTCACAAGTCATCCAATTATCATGTAATAGACGTTACTTACAATAATAACAATATTACTGTTGGTGTCAGTGAAAGACTACTGTAGGCACATATACATGAAGATTAGCTCAACACTATTCCATACTTCATCTGCCCTTTCTGAAAAAGAACCTCACATTCATGTATCATGTTTTCTTTTGACTCGTTGTGTAAACTCTAAACTCTGTAATCTGTGGCATCCCATTACCCTATGGGGCTTTTGAGTTCAAGCAAGGTTAGGTCCCTTTTTTGTTTGTTTGTAATTCAGACGGAAGATATTAATACACTCCATAAGTAAACAGACATTGCCTGTGGTCTATGGAGTTGAATAACTCCTACCACATCAGACCCTATTTAAAATCATAGCCCTTTTCATAGCAGATGTCATTAAGGACAGTGTCAGTGCAGTTAGGAACACTGCTAAGTATTGATTTTGTAACAACAAAATTAAAAAAAGGCTTGCTCAATGCATCTTCTGTTGAGACATCCAATGATATGACATGTATCATATAACATAAAGACTTACCAGACGATTTTCATCAAACACCTCCAACAGCAATCTGTGCTTCCTGGGATGAACCTGCAAAATAACACACAAGTCAGCCCTGACCACTGAATGCCTCCCAGTCAAAGGTGTTTTCCACATCTACACGATTGGAATTGATCAACAACTCATTTTTCAGATATAGCGTTTGAAAAAACGATGGGAAAACCAACAGTTCCTGGTGAAAACTTACACCAGGGAATATAAATTCTGTAATCGTTTTGCACTTAGTAACAAATAAGAGAGGATAAACAGACATGACTAATGGATACTTTGGAAGGGTCCCAATGTACTGTAATAGCAGGATGCAGCCCAATGGGCCTTGGAACACACACACACACAATTCGCCCACAATCATTTCTGGGTAGAGAAATAATGGAATATTTCCAATCTATTACGTGATACACTCACTATTGTCATAATTTCTGAGATGTACAAATTACGCTGACCAATCAAAAACCCGGAGGTAGTCTCAGGCGATGCAGCTGCTGAGTACTGTGTGCTCTACTTGGACAGGTAGAGTGCAGCTTAATCACAGCTGTGTCGGTCCCAGTGGCTAAACTCATCACAATGCTCGCTCTTTATTGATGGCTATTCTTAGTCTTTATTTGACAAATGGAGAACATGATGTGTGCGCACTCTCGTTTATATCAACCACGTTATTATTTGACCAGCGCATCGGACACAAATATTCAGCCAGGTACCTTTACCACCAGAATTCTGCCAATGCTACAGGGTCTGTCAAATGTAAATGACTTATTTATTTACACGTTGAGTGTATATGTTCAAACTTACTCTGAAATAGAACTCTTCATTCCATTTTGGATGCAACGTCTTCGGAAGAAAAAAACAGAAACACAAGTTGATTATAATTTGACCACCACCAATAAGAATATGACCATGAATTCAGAATAAATGTTTAACCTACCTTCTTTATAGTTTTAGTTTGAAGGCTTGTCAGCTCACCATTTACAGGGTCATAGAGTGATATTTTTGTATAGGGATCACTGTAAAGATGACAGAAAACAGGCATTTAAAAACCACTCCACATAAACGCTGCCTTTACGTGAGGCTGAATGTGATTACTTGGTGATAATACATTGGATAATAAGACATTATAACATACATGTTGATATGTAAACTCCCCAGGAACGACACATGGAGTGTGACACAACATAGGTCTAGGGAGGCCTATTTATTTTTCTTATCTATAACTTACCTGGCTCCAAGTATATCTTTTTTGGCCAGCCCAATCCCAGCTATGACCTTAACTCTCAGGATCCTAGAGTCCTCCTGAAATGATAAATAAAAAGAAATGTGTTGGTACGGTGTACACCAAACCCAGACATTCAGACTATTTATTTACCAGCTTTAAGGAATGAGGATACTCCCATCCCCAGCCAGTGTAGCGAGGCTAGGCAAATCATAACCATTGTTCCTATTCACATTACACAAATCAGCAGTCGTTTCATTCACTACTCATTACTCCATTATTCCAGTGTTGACAGGTGTTTCATACGCATTGCATTATGTGGGACACCTCTGCAAATGCACCCCGACAGCTTGATGTTGGTGTGCCTTGAGATGTTGGTTGGTTAAAGGTACATGTGTGGCACACACTGACAACACATGTCTTCAGCTGGGGAGTGACCGGAGTGAACACTGCGTAGTGAACACTATACGTTAGGGCTTCGGCGGAGGGAGGGAGAGTAGTGAAAACTACGCTAGGGTCTTCGTCTGACGGGAGTGAACACTCGGCTTCGACTGGGGAGAGTGAGCGGAGTGAACACTACGTTGGTGCTTCATCTGAAGGGAGTGACCGTAGTGAACACCGTGAGGCCTCCACTCCCACGCCACCGATCGACAGCTGACGATCAGCCCGCTGGAGGCGCTCCGGAGTGCGGCAACTTAGAGCTCCACTCGGCGGTGGTCTTATGGAGGGTTACGGCTGGGCGACAGGGATTAGCTATGATCGGTATAAGCTACGGGATACACAGGCCACTGTGTTCGGTCTCCTGGTCGATACGGTGAGAGTATATTGTTTTGAGGCCGATTAGCGAGACATAGTTTGAAGTTTGATCGTCGATAATGGCGTCCGGGCGACGTGACCGAGGCTATACCGCGCAGAGAGGGTCCTGGACGACGGAGATCCACTCGTGTCCAACGCGGGACTCAACTAGCTGTGTTTTTCAACTCACCTCGTCCGTCTGAAGTCCTCGGATCTCCGGGGTGTGCACGGCCATGTCCTCCACTTCCTCAACACGGCGGTGCTGGTGTGTGAACTCTTAGGTACTCCTCATACACGCCAGGGTTAGGGTGTCACGGTAGACCGTGAGAAGTGTGGCAGGAGTCTGACAACGATTTTGACAAACAACTTTAATTTAGTTGTGTCGTCACTCATTCTCGCCATCACCCTCCACCTCCTTTGCCTCCTCCTCCTTCTCCTCCGCCGCCTCCTCCTCTTCCTCTTTCTCCTCCTCCTCCCCAAAGCTGACCCGCGCCAGTTGATAACAAACGCAATAATCTTTCCCTTGGATTAGAGCAACCCTAATGTGTTTCTGAGTTAAGTGATGGAAAATACACATTTTCCCCCAATGATTTCCTGTTTGTGTTTGTATGCTTTAGGAGGACTGGCAAAGAGTTGCTCCTACCTTTGAATTTCCCCACGGGGATCAATAAAGTGTCTATCTATCCTCATTATACACATGTAGTAAACATGTCTGTTCTTGTGCTATGGCTCCAACCTTCCTACTTCATTGATGTGGATCAAGTGTGAAATAAACCAAAAGCTACAAATAGTGGTCTTATCCCTTATCAAAAATGAAAGATGAAAGATAAAACGTTCTACTGGCTGCTGCTATTCTTTCTGCGCTAGGCACTATTTTCTTAGACCATTCCCTTGTGACAGTGGACTGTTTTACCATCATCCAATCTTCACTGTATTGCCTTGAATATGCGGAAATGTTTAAAGCGTTGAGGACTGAGTCCTCTGGATGTGCTGGGCAAACCACATGCCGGAACAGTGAAATACAGTATCTAAAGGTCAAATCTGGGATAACACTTTGATTGCTGTGATGGAAAATGAACCCACTGGCCTTTTTCTGCTTATCATTCTTGTGAGCACCAATACTTTTTGAGCACTTATACTACATGCAAGTTATCTGATTTATGTACCTGTTTCTCTCTATCTGTTGATGCATGATTTATATACTTGTTTGCTTTATGCGTGACTACTACAGCCAAAGTGGTGAGGCCTCACGTTTGACCAACACTCCTGTCTCCTGACTCACTGTCTGTTTGGGCCACGGAAGATCTCAAGGCCTTGGGAACGAGCAGAGACTCTGTGTTTCGTCTGAAAGAGTGGGAAAGAAAGTGGCAGTGTCTATCGTTATCTTAAGTATTTCAATGTCCCTGTCTGGGTAGGTGGTGGTGTCCATCCTTATCTTAAGTATTTCAATGTCCCTGTCTGGGTCATTGGTCATGTCCCTATAAAAGGCGCCTGCAACGATACTGGGTGGCAGTAGCTAAGTGGATAAAGCGGGTGGACAGAGCGGGTCGTCCACTAACCGTAGGGTCGGCGGTTCGATCCCCTTCATCCCCCACCTCCACGTGTCGAACCCCACAAATGTACTGATTGTAAGTCGCTTTGGACAAAAGCGTCCGCTAAATGCCCCTTTAATACTTGGGGCGCATTTCTGAGAATGCTGTATCAAGTGCATTTTGTTTCCTGTTGAACTGTGCCTGTTCACAAAATTGATCTTTTGGTTTAATCTATCACCATGGTTGACTTCATTCAGCGCTCACTGTCGTCTACCACGCCGGTCCCCCATTCTGCTGGGATTCGGTTTTCACCACAACATTGCCTCTGGATCATTTGATATGGTTAAACTGCATTGGCTTTGCAGGCCTAGAAATAAGAAGTGATTGAGGGAAAGGGAGTTACCTCTCCTCAAAAAGATGGGAAAGCATTTCCTCCTGTGCGGCACTGTGCTCTTACCGGGAAATTCACGCTTCCATTTGTTGTCATAAAAAAATGAACCTTCCTCATTTCTTTTTTTGCGGTCGTGGTGGTTGTTTGTCATCCGCTGGGCTTGCCTTTGCACACACTCAGTGTTGTGAAACTGCAGGTATTTGAACAACAATTGGAAAGTTGTCCAGCACTCCTGCAGACATACAGAAGCAGTAACAGATGTAGCGTGTACGGGCCTAGGACTAAAGGGTCCGATGTTTTACCCTGCAAAGGCCTTGAACTACCCTATAGATAGGAAACGTTCTGAAAGAGCATGTGATGTGTGAGGTGCCGTAGCGTTATCTCCTAGTGAAAACTAAACTTTGCCCTGGAAACAAGGATTGTAGTTGGACACATACATCATGGAGTGCTTGGGAGGATATGAGTGTTGAGGAGAGCCTGGAAACACATCTAGATTTGCGGAGGAACAAACATTCACTGGTCAATACTGGAAGATCAAGCCTTTCAGATTAATTCATGAGAATACATACTTGGGGGGCTGGTTCAGATAACTTCCTGACTCCTAGATGTGGAATGCCGTATTCGGCTCCAGAATTGCACAACCTTTAGCTTGTATTTCCATCTGGTGGAAACACAACCTGAATGTTCTGGGTCTGATTGTGCCACACACTTGCATGTATAATGAAGAAGTCATTAATCTTCCATCTGCAAACTCACTGCTTCTCATCTCACACATTCGCTAAAGAAATGAGTCACTTGAAGTGACTGTACATATATCTTCAACAGCTAACTTTAAATGAGTTTTTTTCAGTTGCTGCTAGTGGTTCAAGTGATTGCACACAGCATGTGGTTGGCTGAACTAGAGCTAAATATTGTCAAACATCCATATTTCCTTCCTGAATACTTCTATACTTGGCCTTATTCTAGCTTGTATTATTCTGTTGTGTTGTTAACCAGTCAACTTAGTGTAAAGCAGCTGAGGATGTATCAATCATATATCGAATGACTGAAATTCCACACGACAAATTAGTTTCCTATATTGATTTATCAATATTCAATATATTCCTCAGCTCTTGCTGGAACTCACTGTACATTATGGATAGCATCATATTATGATCAGCCAGGCCACACCCAATTACAGCCTGGTTCAATTATTCATTTTTATGTTTTGTCCCTTTTGTGTAGAAAATGCTAATATCATGTCAGACAATAATCACAATAGCAATGCTAAAAATGCACAGAAAACACATCAATGCTCACTATAATGTTATGCTCACATTTATGCTGAGATTTTGTTTAGCGAGATAAAACACGTATTATTTAGCATCGTATGCCCATGACTATGTTATGGTGTTTGACCAGTAGTAACTTTCTTAAGTTATCTCTTAATGTTTATTACACAAATGATGCAGCTTACATCCATTTCAAGGACTTCCTTTGTTTATAAAGTTTATTGCTTTTACAAACCACAGTAGAAATCAGTATTAATAAGCACATCCACTGAAGCAGCTGGTAAAACAAATCCTGTACACTGAAAACTGAAAACATCACAGCAGATCTAAGCCTACAGCTTAGAAATAGCACCAGTTTGTATACAAAGTCCTATAAACTCACAAAAACAGATTAGTAATATCCTTATTTGATAACAAATAAGATAACAAACCTAATTGCTAGTTCAGATGCATATTTTTTTGAAAGTGTCCTCTTAAAGAAAAAGGTAGGCAACGTTGGAGAAACCAGTCAGAGTAAGATAGCTTGAAAGAATCCAACCAAAGAAATCTCACCCTCCCTTCATGCCACTCCCCTAAACACATGATTGGCTTTAGGTCTGCCTAAACTTGTGGAAGACTGCGGTCATGCGCAATCGAGTGCACAGTCAGTGTGTACAGGTAGGTGAGTAGGTAGGTAGACAGCTATGCCCTCCAAGCATTCCAGCCAAATTAAATGACTGGACAGGCCAGTAACGCCCAGTTACCAGATATTTTTATTTTCCCTTTTTTTCCCCCCAGAACATTTGATTTATTGCTGTCGGCATGTCAAGAGAATTTCAACAAATATGACAAAAAAGATAAATGCCCTACCCTAGCTTTAACCAAATAATGTATGTTAAAGACATGCACTCAAATACTAACATTGCAAAATACTCTCATTGTCTTTGCCTTTGACTCCACAACATGAGTTAGTCACACACAGTGTTATAGAATACAAAACACCATTATATCACATAACATAGTGCCATACAATATCCCAATAAGTCATTTCACATTTGCATTTGCAACTTTTTAAACCCTTCTATTAAATCCATACGTATGCATTATTTTGCATTGCATTATCATTTGACCTCTAGCTAAGCTTACAAGATACACTTTAATTAAGCTTTAGGACAGAAAAAAACTTTCCAGCGTTTTTTAATTCCTATTAATTTACCAATGTGTTTTTAAAAACAAAACGTTTATACAATACAAAAAATTACACACACACAAATGATACAAAATACTGTTTGCACTAAATAAAGTGTGAATTTACACAACAGAAACATGAAGCAGAACGCATTGGTTGTGTGAAAGTCTAAACTGCACCACAACAAACCGCTGAAGCTGTACAAGAAATGACACTGAGGGATAATATAAACTGTGAGTGCAAAAAGATCACTGATTGTCTACAAATTGTTTCCTTTTTTAAATACAATGAATTTAAAAAGGGAATACTCCCTAATAATAGTAGTACAATTGCCATAGAAGTGGTTTTGAAAAACATTGAAAGCATGTTTTCAGCCCTTTAAACAAGTGTCCATATTCATTTTGTTTTTGGTGAGGAAGCGTCCTTGATATAAATTGCAGTGCATGGTGAAATGAAACATGACAATCATGACATTACAGTTGATTTGTCATTTCAAATTCATAGTTCAGAAAAGGCAGCAATAGTAAATACACGTTTTGATGATCACATTTGCCGGACTCAAATACTCAGACGTCTCTTCGAGAAGTGTGGAACACATTGCAAATAAGAGCCCCCCCCTCAAAGTAGATGAATTATTAATAATGCTAAATTATGAAAAGGTTTTCATAGTTAATGCTTCTCATGTTCTCACAATGTAATAACATGCTTTTTCTTTAAATGTAAATGGCTGTTTTTTCCTCTATGATAGAAGAAACAACTTTAAATTTTAAATATTTTAAAATATTATTTTACCTACCCGATAAAGTGCAATAATTCACATTAGAGGGTAAATGACACAAATTAAATACTTTCTTTATATTAGTTTCTCAGCAACAACAGCGGGTGAGCCTCAATTGCACATGTGAGTGAAGATTTAGTGTACAACTTTATAATTCACCAATCTGTACACTAAGAAAACCTTCCAGTGTGAATGGTGTCTTGTAATGTGTACACAATGCGCTGTTAGATAAGCAAAGATAAGCTAAGGCAACCATAGGTGACAGGTAATCCATAACATAGGAACTAAATTAGCCTTTCTGTTCGGTACCAAGGTGATGGGAGGAATCCTGGTGGCACAAACACAGCCATAGTTGTTTTGGTTTGATATGTTAATATGCTCAATCTTAGCCTCATTGAAATACGATCCTTATGATCCTATGCCATTCACAGAGATTCCCAATTTTGATACAAAATATACAACAGGTTTAGCAGTCATAGCACTAATTACTACATTGCTGTCAAAAGCAACACCAAGCAAGGAGAGATGATCAACACCTGTTTTTTTCTGGAGCTACAAGTACACACGAGAGTGGAAGAAGTGCATTACAATCTTTACCTTCCTGCTCAATCCACAGTATAATCTTTACTGGTACAGAATATTAGAGAATAGCAATACAGATGTAACACTAATAATGCACATTTGCATTGATATGGGCCTAATTTGAAGTAGTAAACCGCGAAAAACAAATCTGCAAACACATGCAGACGTCGTAATTGTTTTAGCTATAAATAACCTAAAATAATTCACGATAAAGACTCAAGGTTCGGGTTCTGTGGAGGACCTATCTTAGGCCTTCAATATTGAGCACAAACCCTTGACACGAACAAAAAAATCTATCGCACATTACGTGAAAGCCAAACTCCTAATACCTCTTATTGCTCAGCCCATTAACCCGACAGTCGGATGATCCTTGCTTTCCAGCCAATCAAATCCACTTGCATTTGCAGTCTCGCTGCAGATTTGTTGGAACAGGGGGTCATTCATGATGTCTTCGGGTGTAGCGTCGTCTTGGTACTGGCCTTGCTGCTGATTGGGATCAAACAGAAGGTTTGTATCCAGAGTGTTCAGATCACTGATGGTGGTGGAAAGATCGGATGTCATTCCCATTTCCCCGGGGAATTCCTGCCCCCTGGTATTGAGTCCTGACACTTGCTCTGAGAGCATTTTTCCAGAATTAAGGCGGCTGTTGTCAGTGATTAGCTTTTTAACAGTTGTGTTAAAATCCAGCAGCTGTTCCTGCTGTTGCTGCTGCTGCTCTTGCTGGTTAGGGGCAAGTCGTGCGGACGGGCCCTGCTGGTGATACTGCCTTGAGACAGCTGATGGCGCTTGTCCGCCCCCTGAACAGAGCGTCATTTGTTCATTGGTAGTGCTTTGCGTGAGGTAATTTGGCTTTTGGAAACGGTATTCACTGTTACTGGCAGTAGAAGACCTCAAAGCCTGGTGATTGGCACTGGTTGGAGCAGATTCCAGAAGCTGAGAAAGGTTCATGCATGCTGTGTAGTTGGAGGGCATATTGTTCATGCCCAGACCCCGTATTGCAGTGTCACAGTCTAAGTCCATCTTATTCAGCAGTATATTAGCGATGCTCTGGTGTTGACCCTGTAAAGGAAGTGCCTCCGTTTGCATCATTACGTTAACTGGCACAGACTGGCTCCTCTGGGCCATGCTGTTCACAGTCATAGTTTGCTGCTGGCTGTTGGCAAAGATGTTCAACATCTCAGGGGCCACGGGGGAGTTAAACTGGGGGGAGAGCAGCGTCCGGGACATATTAGGGGGGACGTTGGTTCCAGTGTTCCCACTCAGGTTTCGCTGGCGCACAGCGGGGCTTACACTGCGGCACCTGAACGCGGCATTTGTCGCGGAGGAGTTGGTGGCTTTGTTATCCAGGGGGGCAGGTACGGCAAAGCCTTCCCTCTTCGCCATGCTAGCCACCTGCTGCTGCACAGGGGAGATAGGAGTCAGGTGACCAAAATGGTTGTTGTGTTGTTGCCTCCCCTGAGAGTGGATGGTTTGCCCTGGTATGGCAAACGCATGAGGCTTTTGGAAGTGGTCCTCAATCAGATCTTGGTAGCTGGGGATGATTCCAATTCCATTGTTGCTCTCACTGCTGCTGTTATAGCTCTCGTTCATCCACTCGAGCTTGGCCTTGTCTGGGTGAGTGGCCATTGGCCTCTGCATGGGCTTGACGGGGCTACTGGAGACGGTGTTGCCGTCATGGTAGCCGGTGATGCTGGAGTTGATGGGAGTAAACGCAAAGGGGTTCCTGCACTCCACGAGGCTAGCTTGCGCCGTGCCGCTGCAGTTTGAGGTGGGCGTACCAATCGGGGTGTGACAACTGCTGCCCAACGCGCTGTCCACCGGCGTGGTGGGGGCCATGCGGGAGCAGGGGCTCTCCCTCATCAGGGCTTTCGCTCCGCCGCTCATCTCGGAGGTAGGTGTGGGGTTGGGCGTCGGCGTCTGGATCGGCGTGCAGCTGCTGTTGCGCGAGTTGTAGAACGGGGTCGCCGCCCGATTGGACGACAGCGCCCTGCCCTGCATGGGCGTGTGTTGCCGCGGGAACGCCGCGGCGCAGGGGCCGAACTGCTGCAGGTTGAGCTTCATCTGCTCCTCCATCTGCACCAGCTCCTCCACGATGCTGTCCTGGGTGACGTCGTCGTCGTCGTTGATCAGGAAGTAGCCGGCGGGGGGCGGAGCCTGGCCCGCGGCGGACAGGGGCTCCCTGAGCGGCGTGGACGTGCGCTTGTGGTCGGCCGCTGGTGTGTCGATCTGACAATATCGCTGCTGCTCCGCGTGCGGCCCGGTCAGTCCGTCGTTGGTGCGGGGTGGGTTGCTGTTGCAAGCAAGGAGCTGTCGCTGGAGGTCTGGGCTGTTCGATATGGCTTCCATGTTGGTCATTTGGTACTGCTGCTGCTGCTGCTGCTGCTGCTGCTGCTGCTGCTGCTGCTGCTGTTGTTGTTGTCGTATTAGTGCGCCACGGCTAAACGAGGTAGTGGTTTCCATAACACTGCAAGCGCTTTTGTTCCTTTCCATCATGCCCTGTGTTTTGGCCACCGTCTGGAAACCACTTGTTCTGAAGGGGGCTTTCGACAGAGCAAGGACCTGAGGAGAGACGGCAGAGTTCCCTTTCGTCATCGCCTTGCCGATGGCAGGTGCACTCTCAGGTCTGAGTGGCACACCTGTGGTAGACAGCTGGCTGGTCATGGCCGTGATCTCATCTCTGAAGTCATCGGGGAGCCCTTCTGGCGGCCTGGAGGTGAACACTCTTTTGAGGGGTGAGTAGTGAGATTCTGGACTGTGGCCTGTACGCTTTCTGGGGCTTGTTGTGGAAGACAAGAGGCCTTCCTTGAATAATAATCCATCGCTGCTTCTCCTAAATGACGGGGACAGGTTTGTGTTTGGATAAGAGACATCACTTGTGTTCCTGGTAGAAACAACTGTGTCTAAAGTGCTTTCGTTATTATTAATATTATTGCCTCCTTCTAGAATGGTTCCAGTTATAGTGCCCAGAGAGCACGTCACACTGGCTCTACAATAAGATCTATCCTCGAGCCCCAAGTAGCCTTTTGTTTGTGGTATGGGCACACTGGCTGCTCTCGGCTGCCCTCTATTAGCCGCCGTTCCTGGATTCAACGCCAACTTGTTTGCGTTCAGGTTCTGGCTGTTCTCGTGGATCCCTTCAACCTCCATCTCCACGTCCACCGCGGGGGGGTTCTCGGGCCGATGGGGTCCGGCCGTGGGCCCCAGCGACGGGGCGGCCGACCCGCTTCTCATCTGGGGGTTGGTTCCCCTGTTCTCCTCCGCCCGCCCGTGCTGCGGAGCCGCGTTGGCGCCGGTGGCGGCGCCGTTGCGGGCGAGGGCCACGGCGGTCATCTTGACCAGGTTGACGGGGCTGACGTGACAGGCGGGCAGCACCGCCTTGAGGGCGCTGTTGGCCAGCAGCACCGCGGAGTGCGGCGAGTGCAGCGCGGGGCCGCCGCCGCCGCCGGTGGCCGACGGCTTGGGTAGGATCTGGGGATAGCGCTGGCGAGCCACGCGCTCCAGCATGGGGCTGTGGAGCGTGGCGGCCCTGGGACTCAGCTTCACGGGCTGCACCGGCTGGGTCACCACCTGGACGTTGACGGGCACCATTTTGTTGTCCGCGACTCCCGCTGGACTCGGGGACGACAGCAGCGCTTGGCTTCTCTGCACCTGAATGCAGAGATCCCGATGGTCACTTTGAGGCGACACACTTGTATTCACACATGACCCTAAACAGTGATAACAGTGATGTACAAATCAATGCAAATTTTTCCTATAGTGTCTGACTGTCTGTCTGTCTATCTGTCTGTCTACAGTATCTGTTTGTGCCAGCACACATTTGGACAGGTAGTCACTGGAAAGGTCAGGTCAGGAAAATGTAAAGTAGCAAATGCAAAATGAAAGATAAGGCTTGGCTGAACAGTCCTTTTAAACAGCAGGTCCAACAGAGTGTGTGGTTATTTACCGTGATGGGGCTTGACACAGCCGCCACCATGATGCCCAGCGCCGGCTGTGGTGACGGATGGGCCGGGCTGGCGCACAGCAGAGCGTGGGCCATGGGGGTGCTGCTGTCGGCCCGCTTGGCCTGCACCTCCGTGGGCAGCGGCGAGTGCAGCTTCTGCTCCTGCTGCTTCCGGTGGATCTTGCGCTGGAGCTGCTGCTTGGCGTCGATGGACGGTGAGGGCAGGGTGGTCACCTGAGGCTGGAAGGAGTTGGCCTCGGCGGTCGGGACAAAGGCTGACGTGGACTGTGGGGACTTAGCCCCTGGATGAGGAGGAGGTGCAGTTAAATCAGTTGCAATACGATGCATTGCAATACAATGACAATACAACGACTCTGTTTGGTGTACAGTTAACTTTTAAGTTAACCTTTACCTGTACACCGACAATTACAAACACCATAGTTGATGAGAGTCATGGTCACGTGGTTTCATTCAGCTAAACTGGTACAAAGATTTGACCACCAGATGGCAGCATTACCCTTTAGGATTCAAGGGACACAGCACATGGAAGGCAAAGAAATGGCTACGAAAGAGCTCTCTTACCTGTTGCTGTGCTTGCCATAATACTGAGCGCTGCCACAGACTTGTTGCTGATGTAGTGACTATTCAGTAAGAAGCGGGCGAGGTCTTCCACAGCATTGAACGGACGACTGAGAACTTTTTGGGCCCATTCGCACACAAGACCGCAAGCGGCATATCGCACCTCCTCCTTAATGTTGGAAATTGGACCTGGTGAATCCAAGAGTTCAAACTGGAAGTAGACAACACACATATATAGTGGGGTTACATACAGTATTTGGCAGGGTGCATTACAAACATAAAACAATAAATACAACATCATATATAAATGTAGGATATTCAGAAATGAACTACTTACTGAATTCCCTGTTTTGTGTAAATCAAGAGTGGGCAAAGATGGCATGCTGACCAGGGCTCTCTTCCTCAGCCCGCTATAGCAGTATGTAAGCAGAGGTTAAGGTATGCCTTTATATATTAGTATATACATCTACCTAACATTCTTCAGGCTGTATCAGAGGGTCACAAGACAGATTGTGGTCAGTAATAAACCAAACCGTGTGTGTGTTTGTGTTGGACAAATTGTCACGTTAACTTAAATTAGAATTATGCTCATTTGCCTTGCTCTTAATACTTCATTATCTCTAATTTCTAATTTATGCAATTTGTCAATTGTAATTTATGAATTTCACAGGTCAACATTTTTTAGTTTTTGGTTCTGAATGGAAATGGTGACAATTGTCAAAAAGGATGATGATCCATTACCCAGATTATAAGTACAATAAACAAGATAGTAACATTATTGGCGACTATAAATAGGTTACCCCCCCCTCCCCCCCCCCTCCCCCCCAAATAAAAAAACAACCTTTGTGAAGGTCAAGAGAACAGCGAATCCCCTAGCTGCTCTGCTCCACAATATCAATCTCATGGCAGAGCGGGGGGATACTTTATTTGATTTCATTTCACGTCTATTTTTAGATTCTTTATGAACTGCAACAGCTGTTGTCTGTGACCAGAATCCACATCGGGGTGAGACGGTTACAATCTGTTCCCGTAAAGGATATTTAGATTTGCCTCTCATGCCAAGCCGTCGGGCCTTCATGTTCGGAAACACGTTCTTCATCATCTTTCCAAAGTCGGCGGCGCTCAGCGGGTGGTAGTTGAGGTTGTCACAGTAGCTCCTGAACGACAGAGAACGGGCAACGTCACCGCTGGGTCTGAGGATGAACCGTCCGCGTGGTCGGCGTGTCCACGGACCGCCGCGGACCATGATGGAAAATCAACGTTCATCCAATCGAGTTCAGTAGCATCAGAGATTATTCGATCAACAACACAAGTCTGCCAAGCACCAATGAGATGCGTGCTGCTAAATCATGACGGAAATGAACTTCTTCCTGATCAAATTAAATACCGATCATCATATGATTGAGCATTATGTGACAACGACGCTTTTGCTGCTGGGTTCACCTTGAGCTCATGTTCGGTCTCTGTTTTGTACAGGCCACCCCATGGGTTTGTAAATACCGTTGTTTTGTGAGAAAGCTCTATAGCAGAGTTAGCTACAGACAAATAACCCCGCGGTACTGAAGTACGTAGAGGAAAATAAACCTGAAACCAGAGCCGTCTCAATGATGCTATTTTAGTCTCCTTTAGTCTCTTCTTTTAGTTTTCTATGTCATGCAGTCAAAGAAATGTAATAGTACAGTACCCAGACCTCCTGTCTACCAGGCCATGTTACATGTGCATTAGGCTTATACAGGATATAACATTTAAAATGTTGTGCTTTTACCCTATCTCTACAGGCTGTTACTGAGAGATATTAAAGACACATTTTATAATTTATCTTAGGTGATCTAGTCAGATAAAACAAATCAACCTGAATGGTCTATTTAATTGAATCGATTAGTTTGTGGTTGCTAAATACAGTCAAGCCTGCACATGCCCTACCCCTGTCCATGGCGCCAATATTTCTGGCGGCCACTGTATTTTCTGTTTGCTAGTGGAGTTAAAAGGACTTGTTGCATAAGAGCGCTAAAGTATTTCAATCACTGTCTCAGACTTTCCATTCTAATGTTACCAACACATGGCGTGCACGGAGTCCCATTCCGGCAGCTAGCATCTATTTATATTGTCTTAGCCGTCAGAAAATGTACAGGAGAGATACACTAAAGGCGCTAATGGATTCAACTAGGTCTGTTTGCCGGGGAGAAAGAGCAAAAAGATATTATCCTCACTACGCTACAACACATTTTACTGCAGGCCTATTGATTGCTAGTAACGTGCTTTAATTTGAGCTAATGAAAGACTTTGTGTTGGGGTTAGAGTGATATTTAGGTTTTCATCACAGTTTACATACACACAGTAATGTTAGCAAAATACTAACACTAAGGCCATGAACTAGCCTTTACAGATCACAGATAAAATGTCATAAAAATGCATTTCAAAGAGATAAGGCCTCTTCGCTCTTGGACGTTTTTTCCATTTTCCCCATCCACTAAAAATGTCTCAATCTCTCCTTTAGATGAACCTTTTTTATCAAAGCAGACTATGAATACATTCAAGTTAAAATCTTCAATGCGCACGCAATGTATTTTCAAACTACCTCCGTGCTGCCATGAACGACAGGGAATCTGTATTTCTAAGGCTTGCAACTGCACCGCAGTGTCATCATGACTTGCAAGTGGGCGATAAACAGGAAGTGGCTTTGAGTCTGTTTGTGCCACCAACACCTACTTGTACTCATCGTAGACTTCCTGTTTGGGCAGGGAAGTCTCCGGGTGCTCCTCCAAGTGGTTACGGATCCAGTGGAACGCGTGCATCTGCTGCGTGCGACTGGATGACGCCATGGCCTGCTCACTGTTGTAAACCAGAGCTTTGTCACTGATTGATAAAGCTCAGCACAGGAGACAAGGTCACACACACACCGCCCCGGCACCCATCGCTTATATAACCGTGCTTAAATTAGTCTTTAAGACATTACTATTCACTAGCCTTTCCCCAGACAATCTCATCCGAGGAGACTTACGGTGGATTCAGATACATTTAAGGAGCAGATAGAGACTGCGGACGCCTGGGATTACCTCAGGAACCTCCCGACTACCTTCACCACTTTATGTGATTTAGGCCTACGGCTTCATAAGCATTGGTGGTTTGGTCAGAAACATCACCACACAAGAGCAGCACATTTGCGTTAACATAAGAAACACAATCATTTAAGGAGTACAAGTTTGGTTCTCCTGAAGTGATCTGATCACCAACCAAACAATTAACAGAATGATTTGGCCTACCTTTTATCACTGGTAACACTGGAGCCAGTGGGCAACTTGAGATAGAGGTACAGCTTCTCAATGTCTGTGAACTTCTCCACATCTTGCTGTTCAGACAGAAAACATGACAACAGTGTTATGCTGACCACTCACTATTCTGTTATATTATATTCATACAATGTGTATAAAATATCCCCAAAAATTCATTTACAGACTAAATGACAGAGCGAACAGAGTTGAACAACTACTGTAATTTCACATATTTCTCTTGTTCTTTAAGATAGAAAACAAACAACACCTATGGAAATTGGAGGTAAATGTACCATAGGGAGCTTCCACTTCTGTCAGTACCCTGTGGCCAGAAATGGCCATAAAACGTGCAGTTCGAATAAAATATGACAGTGGTTATCCATCTATCTGGGTTTTCTGAATATAGATTTGAGTGCATCACTGACAAAGTGTGTGGTGCCTGGATATGGATAATGTAGCCTATAGCATCCAATCAACTAACAGCTAGCACAGGCAATATATCATCTTACAGCCTGTGGGGTTTCCCATTTGTCCTGAGTGACTGTGGTACAGGGCCAAATACATTTAGCCAATCGATATCAGTAATGTAATCAAATTTCAGGATTACAACTATTGAGTTATCATCAATATAAAGAGCCAAGCCTGCAAATGATCGGCCAAGACACGGAGTGCTCTTGGATGCCCTAACAACAGTTTCTGCATGTCGCTGTTAATAACGAGCCCCAAAGCAGCCTGCGCATCGGAACATGTGGACGCAGGGCAGGGCTGTCTATTGGCTGGTTTGCAGCCATTTTCAATCCATGAAAGGTGAACCGGGAGCATGTATGACATGCACGTTTTCCATCGATTTGCAATTATGCCTCTGAGGTTTGGTAAAGGCAGAAAATGTGGTTCTCAGTAGGAAATGTAATTTTGAATAGCCAAACACACATATCTAAAGGTGGAGTGTGTCTTAAGACACACCCACTCAAGGCTCCCCACCAACCAATCGCCACAGAATGTCAAGTGGTGGGCGGAGACATCTGAAACTGGTATGTGTAGCTCTTTAAAAGTTCACTGTGGGGTGTCCATTTTTCTGAAATGATTGTAAGCAATGAAGCTGTTGATTTCATCATTTTAGCAACATTGTAAACAGAAGGGCTAATATTGTTTGATATTTCAGTAAACTGTGAAAACTATGATAAAATAGTGCAATAAAAAACTGATGTGAAATAAATGTTAGCTGTTATTCTGTATTAAACTGTATCAACCCGCAAAAAAAAAAAAATCACAGTGCACAGTGCTTATATCGATGACAATCTACAGCTTGAGGTCACCACTTCAGGTGCGTGGCCCTTGCTGAACTCAACATGGATATAGAAATGTACCTTCTGGAATTGGTCTGGCTGTGGCCCAAAAATGAGACTGGCCAATCATTCAATAATATCATTTTCCTTATGTAGTATTTCAGGGGTATAGTGAGGAGAGCAGGTGTTTAATGAATGAAGTTGTAAAAGCAGAGTGAACAGCAATGGTTTAGTGAGCTGCATGATCAGTTCAGCAGTGTTGTCTCTAGGGGGGGGGGGGGGGGGGGGCGTACTCTGCTCCTACTGACTCCTGTGAGTCTGCATGTGGACAATACACGCAGGATGGGGATCCAGACAGTTCACTCTGAACAGTAAATGAACGTTATGTTTCCTGCTTCTGTTCACTCTTCACCACTGACATTGGGAATTTGAGATTCAGATTGCGTTATTGATCCCTGGGATAATTGTTTGATTTGTACAAATGATGAATAAAACACATCCTTTTCCTATTTACAATAGGAATTGGCAGTTTATTAGCACTTTGTGGAGTTTCACAGATTGAGTTTGCAGTCTGAACATATAGTATTGTGTATGATGTCTTGATGTGTAGATCGAGAGAGAGAGTGGGTGAGAGAGACAGAGAGTTTCTCCTGACCCTACACACCTTAATCTCAACATTGTTTCAACACTGTTGATACATACTCTTTATCTATACATTCGGAAATTGTTTTTTTTTTTTGTCAGTACCTTCAGCACATTTTATCGTCATGACCAAAACGTCCCCAATGTATAATTTCATAATTCATGTTTAAAATCGGCCCTATTTGATTTAGAGTCTGAACATATATAATCATAGTGCTTAAAGAATACTCACCAACATTGTGTCCACTTTTGATTGGACGGATTTGCTGGGAAAAGAGACAAAATATCAATGAGAATGATGCTGGTGTAAGGGGAGCACAGCGCTTTAGACTGTATTTATTTATAAAGCGGAGGAATGTTCGGCATGAAACAACCCCTCTAAGGTCATGTAACCCAGGACCTGGAACACATGCCATGTCCACAAAGAAAGACAGGAAACCACATTCACTTTACTTTGAAATGACCACCGCTCGTCTTTAATCAGGACCCCACTGGAGGTTCAGGGCAAACAAGGGCCCTTGTTCGGTTCTGAACCAGTAAAAACTCACCCACTGCTACGTCAACCCCAGTATTCTCCCTGTGTGCTTCCATGTAAAGTAATTCAGTTCCAACTAGTTCTGCATGGCTCTTTTGACCTAGACATTAAATGTTACGTGGAGCGATTTGAAACCACATGTCCTCCCTTTAAGACAATGCGGCATAATAACTACCTGCCACATGCAGTCTATGACATGACCTCATCATACCTACTACTCCCATGCTGTTCCTTACATTTACAATACAACTCTAACCTCCTCTAACTCTATCCTCTAACCACAGCTCCATGCAGTGGATGCTGAAGTTGAGCAAGTTGATCATCAGAAAATGTAAACGTGATGCTTGATTCATCGATGTCGGCAGCTTAAAGATAAGCTCTATGCTTTCCGTCTTATCACAAAAAGCTGGAAATTAAGTGTTTTGTTTTGTAAAGCATGCATTTACCATCTATAATGCATGCCATATAACAAGGTATCTCCAAGAAGGAAATACGTAAACTGATTCATTTCCAATGGCAGTTAGCGAATAAGTAAATACGTAAAACTATGCATTGTATTACGTTACACGACAGCAAATCCAGAATTATGCCGATGGTTGTTAGTGGCAGTTCCCTCATAGGAAACATGAAATACTCATTTGATCTCAAAACCTTCACACTCCGTAGGAACAACAACTTCCACCGGCCTGGCAGGACACATGAATAAGCTCTTTGGGCTGGACTCCCAACCTCTCTTTAACGTGTGCACTACAGCCAGCTCTGACTGTGAAGAGACAGCCGGTCTGGAGAGCGGTTCCCATGTGAGGCTGTAACCATCTCCTCGGAATTAGGAGACTTCTCTACAACACAACAACAAAGGGATCCCTTTAATTAGCTGTTACTAGGGGGGGGTATGAAGGGATTCTTAGCACTCTTGATGCGCCATCATTAAGCTGTTTTTAAGCCATGTCGGCCGGGTACACAGAGTGACATTTACAGCTTGTTTATAGCAACCTGAATGGGAGCAACAAGAAAAACAAAGATAAGTATCTTACATAAAGAGATTCTTTCAAACGGATTGAGTTATCATGGACTCAAGACAGTTGGTTCGAACTCAAGAGGGGGACCTCTTCAGAGGGCAATAGAGTGAGAATCCCAGCACGTCAGGTGTAGGCCTGCTGTCTGACAGTAGACCCGTTTATATACCAGAGTTGAAACAGGGTTTCGGCCATCTATTGGTATCCATTTGATTCTGTTCAAACCTATGAAACAGCATACGTACAGAAAGGCCAATAATATAAACATACGTTCATTAAATTATCCAACCAACAATTCAGTGTATTAAAATTCATGCAATGTATCTTTAATTGAGTGTAAAGTTGTAAAGTTATTTAAACTCAGTTGAACCGCCAGCGCATAGTGCCTTGCCAAAGAGCTCATTGGTGGAAGAAAACAATATGTAAGTTTCACAATTGAGTGAGTAGATTGTAAATAGGATAGTTGAACCTTTATTTAAGTCACTACTTTTCCTTTGTTTCTAGTTCAGATGTTGTATTATTAAGGATTAAGTCATTACTCACACTTTGGGAAAAAAATGTCAACTTCGTCACAGAAGACGAGTCAACTAGCACAGCTGCACAAGCCAAGACAATGGTGTCTAATTGTCCTCAAAATGTCAAATGCTGCATGGAGTGACAAACAGGTTGTGCAGGAGATCTGCATACCTTTCTGTTCAATCCATAATTGTATTGCTCCACATTGTTGTTATTGAGAATATGATGAACTACAATCATCTGGCTAGAAACGCCATAAAGCTCTGTGTGTCTTGTGTAGTTCATGGCATTTTTTATCTTGTTGTGCCCTGGTCCCACTCACTTTGCTTTAGTATTAGACTGAGCTGCAGTGCCATTAACATTATATGTCAGGCAAAGAAGTTGCATTATCAGCACAAATGCATAGTTTGGACTCGCGGTCTTGCTTTAAAGAAACCATAGGCATACTGAAGTGGTTGATGTGTGTCTTAATGCACAGCAGAGTAAATGCACAAGTGCAATACATAACACAGCTCGTTTGCAATACATAACATAGCTCATTAGGCTATGTAGGTACTTCAGAGTATAGGCCTAAACGGATATAGGGCTTAGTTCTGCTTTTTTTGTATTAAAGAATGGCACTTAGCAGACGCTCATGTCCAAAGCGACATACAATCAGTACATTGGTGGGTCCGTTCGACATGTGGACAGTTAGGGGAGGTAGGGATCGAACCGCCAAGCCTCCGGTTAGTGGACGTCCCGCTCTGGCCATCGAGATATGCCACCGGGTATTATGATGTATTAACACTCATATCATACATAATGAAGTATTGTATCTTAGTATGTGTATGTGTGGCTTAGGGAAGTAGCCCCAGGTTTATCTCCAGACAGGACAGCCCCCATGGACGTAAACAAGCGGGCGGAGGAGCGACCGGAGCGTAGACAGGAGGTGGGGGGTGCGCTTATAGGACTTGGATTTGGACACGATGGTGGAATTGCGTTCACACATCCATCCATACGCACAATAATTTGCGTTTTCATTGTGTTGCCCAATAAACGAAGTAGAAGAATAATAATAACGCAGCACTTATTAGTGAATGTCTTCACCAGGCGGTATTTTAAAAATAGGTTACGATGTCAGTATACACGGCCGGCCACGCCAGCTTAAATCCACGCTGTTTACCCGGTCGTTAAGGGGGCGGATTTGACCAAAGCTCTTCTGGGCGGGGTGGGAATGGCAGGCAGCTACAAGCTATTTTGTGAACCAGCAGCAGCTCCCCTTGCCACCTATAATAACCTGTTAGTTTATTGAGTTTATTGAGTTGATAACAACAGCTAGTACCTGATTGAATTCTTTATCCGGAGTTGCAGCGCGCTGGCCTCTGATCCCTGCAGCCCAGGCACCAGGGAGGGCAGGGTAATCCCTGGGTCCGGGTCGTGGTGGTGGTGCTGCTGACCATCTTGAGGCGGTTCCTCATCCATCGTCGTAAAATATGGATGGGAGTAAGAGGGAGTACTTCGCCGGCAGTGTCAAACCACATGTGTCAGAGAACGCACTACGGGTGAAGGAATAACCCTCCGTGTCACCAGCGGCCGCCCGGTCGACATCACTGTGTCACGCACAACACTTCACCGGATAACAAGGGCTTTGGAGTAACTCGTGTGGTACGCGCGACGCCAGAAGAGCATGCATACTACATGTTATACTGTATGAAAGAAACGAACGCGAGTGTAGAAAAGTCCCCCCGATTCACCGTATTCACTCTGTCGGCTTTCGCGGTCTGTGGTTTCGTTACATGTGCGCCGTCAGGAGTTGTGGGCCAAGCGCAAGCGCATTACGCATGGCCACCACCCACATGCACCCCCTCCGACATAAATACACATGTATATATTTATTTTACTGGTACTCACTGATGGATGGAAGCTGTCAATAGCCGAGATATGGTTGTACAATGAAAGCATACTTGTTGCTTAACTGTTATAGGCTACTATACTATAGGGCAATGGAAATATGTATTGAAAAACATAGACTAGGGCTGTGTTTTTGTTTGTATTGGTTTACATTGATATATTTCCATATCAATATTGGACCATATGGAGTGTAAGGTTATATATCGGTGTATACCAAAACATTTTTGGGGGGTTTAAGTTGACCGTCTGGGGTCTCTAGCTACCACGTAACTAGTCAGGTCTCTGTGTGTATTTTTAACACCGAGCAGGCTTTACATGGGCCCACCAGATGGCGCTAGCGACTACCTCAGCTCATAGGACGACCGCAGAAGAGCAATAGACATATGTACATAGACGCCACATTGACCGCTTCGCACCGTGGCTGCGATTTGTCAACGTCGCCGCCATATTGGAGAGGCGAAGACTTGTCTCTAAATGAAAGTGAACGGGGTATGGGACCTGCGGAAAGACACTACAATGTTTTTATGTTCGTATTGAAACACAATATATATAGATATACTACTCAACAAGTCGTTCTTATTAATTGTTTAATGATTTACGTGGAGTAAAAAAATCTGTAAAAGTGTGTGTGTGTGTGTGTATATATATATATATATATATATATATATATATATATATATATATATATATATATGTATGTATATGTATGTATATGTATGTTTATATATATATATATATATATATATATATATATATATATATATATATAAACATACATAATATATACATATATAAACATATATTCAAGATTCAAGTCCTTTCGGTTAAGAAAAACTCAGCCCCCTTCGTTTGCATTTGTTTACGAGGCACCCTGTGCCTCTCCAATATGGCGGCGACTTAGACGTATGACCTAAAGGCTGATGCGGAGTCTATGTGTATGTGTCTATGCTAACGGAGGCCGGGCTCGTGTTGCTACGTAACCTCCAACACGTCAGAGTCAAGCAAACAAACAAACTTGGGGGAAAAACTCTGCCACGCGTTCAGAGGTAGGTCGAAGTCAACAACATGTATGCCATCTATGCAATTGATACCAATTTTCTATAAAAAGGACTCCGTTAGACGACATTAAAATTGTATAATGCGGGTTTTGAGTATAAACCAACCAATAGTTCGTTAAGTGATGTCATCATGAGGTTTTATCACAGCAGGGGATATGGAGTTCAAGTCCCTCGGGTCCAGAAAGGCAGATGCAAAGATGACTTCCAAGGCTGCCTGTGGTGCACAACACACGACTGCTCTTGACCTTATGGCTAAAGAGGAGCAGTACATGTGAGACAACTAGTTCTGACATTATTTTTTTCACCATTCAATATGATCCCCTATGATCCCGTGACAAAACATCTATTAAAAGAGACGTCTTGATGATCAACATGATTGTGTTGTGATCACAGACGAATGAATGCGGAGTTGGAAGCCAAAACAGCTGCTTTAGTAAGACAGGCAGAGGAAGTTATGGTAAGTTAACTACAAATATGTTGATTGAATAAAGTATTAATTACAGCCTGATACTACGAGTTGTAGTACGAAATTACAAGAAAATACAAATATGCTCTTGATGATGACACATTGTCTGCTGAATTACAGAGAGAGCAAAATGATATTTTGTCAAAACCAATTGCCAAGCATCTAGATTTTGATGTAGAGGATGACTCTAGGTAAAGTATTTATTTTTTTTAATTATTGTTATTTTATTTTATTTTAGAATTGAGAAGACATGCATATGACGGTTATTGTCTAACTGATAAATGTGTTTTGATTCCCAAGTATCATTACACCCCAAACACCTGTTCTACAAGAGCCTGGCGTAAAGGTAAACACTTTAGTTATGAAAGCACAACCTGCAGACAAATACGAAAATGAATTATGCTGTTATAGTGGAGTTGTTGTTGTGTTTTCTCAGGCGGTGCGTAACAAAAGGGGCCCGTCTAGATCCCAAAACACACAGTCCGGAATCCAAAGAAAAGACTACAAAGACTCAAAAACAACGTGCGTGCCCACCCCTCGATAAACAACATGGAAGCAGATATAACACTGTGGTGGGAAAAAAGCGAGAACGAAAGCCGTTTTTTTTTTTATTTCAATTTGGTTTCATTTGCAGAAGACCCACGGCGTCTGTCGTTGATGTCATGACAACTGAAGCCCTTAGCTTGGAAACGACCATCCTTCATTTGGAGGAGAAGCTGGAGGGTTATTGCCATGAGGATCTTGTCGAAGAAGCATCTCACAATGAAGCCAGCGTAGGATCAGGTAGGATTGCTAAACCACAGTCAGCGTCGACGAAGGCGTAGACCCAGGTCTTTCGTACACACTTCAATGATCATGTCACGCGTGGTCTCAGGTGTACAGAACATGACTTGGTGAGCGTGCATCAGGAGCATGTGTGGTAAAGGAACATGGTTCGTATGGTCTTGCTAACTTTTACTGAGACTTTATTGTTGGGTTTTCAGAAGCTCAGATACGCGTTTTGAAGGCCAAACTACGAATTATGCAGGAGGAATTGGATCGGCTTTCGTATGATTACAGCAAAAAGGTACTTGGGGAGAGATGGTGGTCTTCTGTAAATGACATTCATGCCTGATGCATAGTCGGTGTCCTACCAGTGTTGGCAAGTGTTACGGTTGAAAGGAGCATTTTGGATGTTCCTTTGAGTGATTCAATCGTTTATTCAGGTGAATAATACAGACACGTGACAGACTGCATTCTGTTTGAAGGATGATGAAAACGGTAAGCTTTGCAGCCAAATAAAAGAGTTGGAGGAGGAACGAGCGAGACTACAGAAGACCACAAACATTCAGCAGACGCACATAGAAAAGCACAGAGCTTCACTGGAGGAGTCCAGCAAAAGATGTGAGGGTCTGCAAGTGCAGGTCGCGGGATTACAGAAGGTTTGTACAGAGGAGATGCCAACCACAATGGCCGTCAACCATTAAGCAAAAGGGCATGACGCAATCAAAGACCAGCTGCTGCATTCTCCCCCGTAACGCTTCCTCCATTTGTAGGAAATAGAGGGATTGAACAGGGCCCAGAAGCAAGCCGCAGGCCACCAAAACACGGTGGAGGTTCGCCTGAACAGAGCCCGGGAAGAGGTGGAGAGATTGAAGGCCCAGCTGGATAACATGAGACAGCTGAGCAAGGTAGCGTGTCACCAATGAAGAGGGGACTGTCAAGTCGTCTCCCAGTTGAAAAGAGTGCAGCCACAGCAGTTGTCTTACGAACCCATGATAATGTTTTTATATTGCATTGGAGCCATTGGGCTTGCAGTGTACTGTAAGTGTAGTGCGCTCTATGTGGCTTTCTGATTGTATTTACACTTCTAGGGGAGAGAAGTGGTTCCTTTATACTAATTATCAAGATGAGTTCCAGTATGTCTTGTCCCAGAACTTCAGAAGCAAGGGGGAATCATCTTTGGTGGCCCACACGTGTGTTTGGAAGGGAAGCAACAGATGTTCACTCCTCTTCATCCTGCTTGCACTGTTTCTCACCCAACAAGGACAAGACCAAGGAGGAGCACCAGAGCAGAGAGAACCTGCTGGCTGAAAACAAAGTGCTGAAGAAGCAGAAAGAAGAGCTTATTCTGGGGTTTAAGAAGCAACTCAAGCTGGTAGATATTCTTAAAAGACAAAAGGTACATTTCCTGGCTACTTACTTAGAATCGTGTATCATGACTAAAGTCTGTTACAGTTGTTTGTTCCTAATTAGTGTGACTTGTTTTTGGCATTGGAACAGATGCATTTTGAAGCTGCCAAGGTGTTGTCCTTCACTGAAGACGAGTTCATCAAGGCGCTGGACTGGGGGAAGTCGTAGAGACTTTATTTTATTGGATGTGGTACACGTGACCCTCCTCGGGTCTCCTGAATGCATTTAAAAGTGTGATTTAAAAGTTATATTGGTCTTTGTCACGATGTAACTTTTTTGTTTTGTTTTCATGTTTTGTTTTCATAATCATTTTCCTGTTGAATAATAAAGTTGATTGACAGAGTAAGAAAAATTAAATCCTTTTTTTTTTTTTTTTTTTTTAATCATATAGTTATTTTCATAGACATCTTGGTTTTTTAATTAGTGTATATTAAGTGTTTGAGCTAACCGGATGTAGGCTTGCGAGATTCGGGCTGGCCTCGCGAGACAACATGTGCTGGGATGGAAAGCCTCGCGTGAAATTGCATGTGGGGGGGCCCTGGAATTGACTATAGTTAAATAGTAAATCAAAGTAAAATTAAATAGTTAGTTACCAATATTAAGATGTAACTGCTCCCCGTATAATGATCGGACAAATAACAAATACATGTTAGCAAAAACATAGCTTGTTGTATTTGTGAACCGAGAAAACCAAAGAAAATAAACGGATCAATTTCAAAAGGGACCTCGTCCTGTTTCACAGGCTCGGTCCTTAATTATCAAAAGTAACAGCGACACCCAAAGGTTAAAAAAAATAAACAGAACGTTCTAGTGTTGGGAAGACCGAGTCTTTTTAGTGAATCGGATCTTTAACTCTCGGACAGTAAATTGAACGAATCTTTGAACGAGTCATTTCGTTCATTTTGTTCATTTTTACAGCAGGTGGCACTGTAGCCCTCTTGTGAGCATTGTAAAAAAGACTGCGGTTCTCAAACACTTAACAATGAAGGCAACATGTTTTACAGCTAACAAAGTTTACACAAAATGACAAGCAATTCAAACCATGTGAAAACCTAGGAAAGCAAATACACACCACAATAAAGTGACTTGTGTCCTGTATCCTCCCTGCCACTGTTGTTTGAAAGCACGATACCACAGTGACTGGGTAGCTGTCACATGACAAATGAACAGACCGATCCGAATGAATGAATGAGAACGACCCGTTCAGCCTGCCTGTCACGTGACAAATGAACGAGTGACCGATCCGAATGAATGAACGAGAACGAACCGTTCAGCCTGAGCTGCCTGTCACGTGACAAATGAACGACTCGATGAACGAGAACGAATCGTTCAGCCTGAGCTGCCTTTCACGTGACTAATGAACGAGAGACCGAACCGCATGAACGATCCGGTGAACAAACTGTTGTCATGTGGCCAGGGAAGATATACTGCATGAAAATGAATCACTCACTGAACGAATCACTTACTAGCGTTCACATTGAACGAATCGTTCACGACCGACACAACACTATAGATGAGTCCAACAAACCGGGTACCTCCCACTTTTTTGACACATCCGGGCATTTTTAGGTGAAACTACCCGGAAATATTTGAATGGGGGTCTATGAGAATTTCAGTGCATTACATTTCTGAACTTTACCCAAGTATTATATATAGCCATTTATACCAATCTAATGCTATGGCCAGCCAGCAGACCAGTTATACCAACTCTCTTCCAAGTCCTGACCGGTGTCGCTCTTTAGAAAAACTTAAATTAATCGGCAATGTCAGATGTCCCTTCACGCTGGAATCTGTTCTCGGGGCGAACGAGACGAGTGGCCAGAGGTGGACTACGGGGACATATGGAACTACCTAAGCAATGAATCTATTTTCATTCAAGTCAAGTCACTTTTATTTTAATAGCGCATTTAACATGCAGAGTGCAACCATGATAGCAATAGTGTTAGGTGGTGCAGGCTAACTCGGAGCTGAACTATGACATGTAATTACAGCTCCTAGTAGTTCGCAAAGTTTCATTCATTCCTTCATTATTTTAGATTAGACATATTTAACATCGAACATCAACTGATTGTAGCTACTAATCTGTAACGAAGTGTTTGCCGCAGACGTAAACAAATGTAGACGCCGGGTCCCACAGCCTCCCATCGGGATTCTCTCTTCCGATTGCCTGGAGCCACAAACCCCTTCTTTTCCCTTCCCTTTCTTTTTGTGGCAACATACTAAATCACAAATCCTCATTTTTTGTTGTTAGCATTGTGAAATACAACACAGCAGCTTTTAGGGATGGTGCCTGCTCATGGAAATAGCCTACTGTTCTAGCAACAGTAATAGCAGAGTGCCTACTTCCTTCACCTAAAAGAGGGCGTGGACGTTCTGGGACTCATTAGCATATCGCTGGTGATGAGACGCTGGACTTATAGATGAGCAGGCCCGGGGTGGCCATCGGGAGGTTCGGGAGGTTTCCCGGTGGGCCGGTCCATTTTCAAATGTCTTTTGGGCCGCTTGAGTGGGGAAAAATAACTTTGACCATTAAGTTATCATCTCCTGAAGTAGACGTTCTTCATTCGTCTGACATTTCAGCCCCAGCATCGCAGTATATGTCAGAATCAGAATCAGAATCAGAATCAGAATTCGATTTATTGCCAAGTTGGTTTGCACCTACAATGAATTTGTCATGGTGCAATTGGTGCAATAGAAATCAGTATAAAAAAAAAAAAAAAAAAAGGTAAAAGTAATATGTAATATGGATTATATAATCTAAGGTACTCCTCCCCTCCCTAATATCTGAGTTGGTTGGGTCCATGGTTCTTCTTTTATTTAGCGGTACCGGTAACAGATGAGAGGACAGAAGCGAGACCAGTGTCATTGATTATGGAGAGCAGAAAAAGGCTAGAAGAAGCCGAAAAGGCCAGGTTTAAAAAAAGATGGGCACTGGAAGAAGATGCTGCCAAATGTGAAAATTAACATGTAAACTACAGCATGACATGTGTAAGTTAGCCCAAGCATTAGGACATGGTTCAAGTGAAAACATTTTCTCCTGGATTTTACATTTAGCAATCGCCATATTTTGATATCAAATAAAAAAGGGATAGTAAGAGTTTTGCCTTGTTCATTTACTGAAATTCTTCCACCACTGAAAAAAGTGGGCCGATCTGGGCCCAAAACTCCCGGGCTGAAAATGGGTCCCACCCCGGCCCTGTAGATGAGTCATCTATATAGATGAGATGGTGCCTGCTCATGGAAATAGCCTACTGTTCTAGCAACAGTAATAGCAGAGTGCCTACTTCCTTCACCTAAAAGAGGGCGTGGACGTTCTGGGACTCATTAGCATATCGCTGGTGACGAGACGCTGGACTCATCTATATAATGAACCACTTCCTGATGTTGCCCATTTGTTTCCCGGAAGCCTTTCAGCACAGGCGGGATGCAGCCTCCAAATATGGACACTTTAAATTTTCAAAGACGTCTATTAATGGTGTCGAACGAACTCGACGATGAGCAGCTGTCGAAAATGTTATTCTTATGCAACTTCATCGGGAGAGGCATTCGGCAAAATATCACGAAGGGCTACCAACTTTTCGAGAACCTAACTCAACAAAGAAAGCTTTCAGCCGACGATACAAGCTTCTTGAGAAGGCTCCTGTTCGAGGTCGGCCGGGGGGACCTATCTGATATATTGACCAGCGGTACGGGGAAGGCTTCTCCAGAGAACGACGCCAAAGCATAGACTGTATATATATATATGGACAAACCCTCCGTGACGTCACCCATAGACTTCTTAACAGCGGAGATGAAGCCTAAAATTGAGCTTCTGGGCGCCGCCATCTTGGACATTTCAGTCTGTGTTCTAAGCCCGCCTACCTCCGGCCAGACCAATCAAAGCCTCGAATCCGTGAAGGTCATGCCGTGATGACATATGACAGCTGCCAATCAAGTTGACCACGCCCTTAATTATTCATAAAATAAATCCTTCTCTGTGCATTAAAATAATGGATTCTAAAAAAATTCACCCCCCTCACAGTTGTCATGGACTCGAACACTACTGAAAGACACCAAAACCGTTTTTTGAACCAGGCTGTAAACATGTTTATTTTGGCTGTAAAGTTGGACATTTTAACATGGGTGTCTATGGGAGTTGACTCCTTTCTGCAGCCAGCCTCAAGCGGCCAGTCGAGGAACTGCAAGTTTTTGCACTTCCGCATGGGCTTCATTTTTCAGCATGGAATGTTGCCGCTTGCGCCGAAGGAGGTGGGTGGAGGGAGCCGGTGTCGTGCCAAAGTTACCCCCGATAGAATTCGTACCCCTGGCCGCCTGAGCGCGGACACTCTCAGGGAGGTGGAGCTACGTTTCTTCGCTTCGGTTCATCAACAATGTTTTTATTCTGCTGTATGCTGTATTACGCAATTTCCCTCAGGGATCAATAAAGTATGTCTGTCTGTCTATCTGTGCTACTACGTGTTAACGTAGACATTGGCAATGTGCCAGTTCATTTCTTAAGTAATTAGGTTCACAACAATCACAACACAATCAGTATAAACAACAATCAGAATAGCAACAGTCTTTTTCTTTTAAAGTGTCCGAATTCCGAGGCAGAGGAGGCGCGTGTGTGCGTGTGAGTGAGTGGCTGTATGCGTGTGAGGGGCTGTAGGCGTGTGAGTGTTTGTATGCTTGTGAGTTGTGAGTGGTGGTATGCGTGTGAGTGTTTGTATGCGTGTGAGTGGTGGTATGCGTGTGAGCGGTTGTATGCGTGTGAGTGGTGGTATGCGAGTGAGTGTTTACGCGTGTGAGTGGTTGTATGCGTGTGAGCTGTTGTATGCGTGTGCTCGTGTAGCGAAAGTCGGAATGTCCGTTTGGTGGTCCTTTACCACAAAAGTCCAAGAAATCGGCAGTCCTACAAAATCAATAAGTGGTTCACAAGCAGGTACAATATCTGTCCAAGACAAAATGAAAATATAGCTCCCAGCAATTCATATATATATACTACTCCTTATACCACTTGTTCACAAAACACTCAAATAATAAACTGATTTTACAAGTCAGTATGTTCCCAAAACAACTCATAACATAATGCACTCATAACATCCCATAAATGTCATTAGTTGAATCATAGTGTTATTAGAATAAGGGGGGTAGGTTTGTGACTGATATAAGTGGGGGGCTCTGGGGCTCTGGTGGCAGTCCGTCCGACGCCCGCTCCTCGCACGCAGGTGGCAGTCCGTCCGACGCCCGCTCCACGCACTCTGGTGGCAGTCCGTCCGACGCCCGCTCCTCGCACGCAGGTGGCCGTCCGTCCGACGCCCGCTCCTCGCACGCAGGTGGCCGTCCGTCCGACGCCCGCTCCACGCACTCTGGTGGCAGTCCGTCCGACGCCCGCTCCACGCACTCTGGTGGCAGTCCGTCCGACGCCCGCTCCACGCACTCTGGTGGCTGTCCATCCGACGCCCGCTCCTCGCACGCAGGTGGCCGTCCGTCCGACGTCCCGCTCCTCGCACGCAGGTGGCCGTCCGTCCGACGCCCGCCCGTGTTAGGTGGTGCAGGCTAACTCGGAGCTGAACTATGACATGTAATTACATGCGTGTGCTCGTGTAGCGAAAGTCGGAATGTCCGTTTGGTGGTCCTTTACCACAAAAGTCCAAGAAATCGGCAGTCCTTCAAAATCAATAAGTGGTTCACAAGCAGGTACAATATCTGTCCAAGACAAAATGAAAATATAGCTCCCAGCAATTCATATATACTACTCCTTATACCACTTGTTCACAAAACACTCAAATAATAAACTGATTTTACAAGTCAGTATGTTCCCAAAACAACTCATAACATAATGCACTCATAACATCCCATAAATGTCATTAGTTGAATCATAGTGTTATTAGAATAAGGGGGGTAGGTTTGTGACTGATATAAGTGGGGGGCTCTGGGGCTCTGGTGGCAGTCCGTCCGACGCCCGCTCCTCGCACGCAGGTGGCAGTCCGTCCGACGCCCGCTCCACGCACTCTGGTGGCCGTCCGTCCGACGCCCGCTCCTCGCACGCAGGTGGCCGTCCGTCCGACGCCCGCTCCACGCACGCAGGTGGCCGTCCGTCCGACGCCCCCTCCTCGCACGCAGGTGGCCGTCCGTCCGACGCCCGCCCGTGTTAGGTGGTGCAGGCTAACTCGGAGCTGAACTATGACATGTAATTACAGCTCCTAGTAGTTCGCAAAGTTTCATTCATTCCTTCATTATTTTAGATTAGACATATTTAACATCGAACATCAACTGATTTGAGCTACTAATCTGTAACGAAGTGTTTGCCGCAGACGTAAACAAATGTAGACGCCGGGTCCCACAGCCTCCCATCGGGATTCTCTCTTCCGATTGCCTGGAGCCACAAACCCCTTCTTTTCCCTTCCCTTTCTTTTTGTGGCAACATACTAAATCACAAATCCTCATTTTTTGTTGTTAGCATTGTGAAATACAACACAGCAGCTTTTAGGGATGGTGCCTGCTCATGGAAATAGCCTACTGTTCTAGCAACAGTAATAGCAGAGTGCCTACTTCCTTCACCTAAAAGAGGGCGTGGACGTTCTGGGACTCATTAGCATATCGCTGGTGACGAGACGCTGGACTACTCTATATAATGAACCACTTCCTGATGTTGCCCATTTGTTTCCCGGAAGCCTTTCAGCACAGGCGGGATGCAGCCTCCAAATATGGACACTTTAAATTTTCAAAGAAGTCTATTAATGGTGTCGAACGAACTCGACGATGAGCAGCTGTCGAAAATGTTATTCTTATGCAACTTCATCGGGAGAGGCATTCGGCAAAATATCACGAAGGGCTACCAACTTTTCGAGAACCTAACTCAACAAAGAAAGCTTTCAGCCGACGATACAAGCTTCTTGAGATGGCTCCTGGTCGAGGTCGGCCGGGGGGACCTATCTGATATATTGACCAGCGGTACGGGGAAGGCTTCTCCAGAGAACGACGCCGAAGGAGGTGGGTGGAGGGAGCCGGTGTCGTGCCAAAGTTACCCCCGATACAATTCGTACCCCTGGCCGCCTGAGCGCGGATACTCTCAGGGAGGTGGAGCTACGTTTCTTCGCTTCGGTTCATCAACAATGTTTTTATTCTGCTGTATGCTGTATTACGCAATTTCCCTCAGGGATCAATAAAGTATGTCTGTCTGTCTATCTGTACTACTACGTGTTAACGTAGACATTGGCAATGTGCCAGTTCATTTCTTAAGTAATTAGTTTCACAACAATCACAACACAATCAGTATAAACAACAATCAGAATAGCAACAGTCTTTTTCTTTTAAAGTGTCCGAATTCCGAGGCAGAGGAGGCGCGTGTGTGTGTGTGCGTGTGAGTGAGTGGCTGTATGCGTGTGTGAGGGGCTGTAGGCGTGTGAGTGTTTGTATGCTTGTGAGTTGTGAGTGGTGGTATGCGTGTGAGTGTTTGTATGCGTGTGAGTGGTGGTATGCGTGTGAGCGGTTGTATGCGTGTGAGTGGTGGTATGCGAGTGAGTGTTTACGCGTGTGAGTGGTTGTATGCGTGTGAGCTGTTGTATGCGTGTGCTCGTGTAGCGAAAGTCGGAATGTCCGTTTGGTGGTCCTTTACCACAAAAGTCCAAGAAATCGGCAGTCCTACAAAATCAATAAGTGGTTCACAAGCAGGTACAATATCTGTCCAAGACAAAATGAAAATATAGCTCCCAGCAATTCATATATATATACTACTCCTTATACCACTTGTTCACAAAACACTCAAATAATAAACTGATTTTACAAGTCAGTATGTTCCCAAAACAACTCATAACATAATGCACTCATAACATCCCATAAATGTCATTAGTTGAATCATAGTGTTATTAGAATAAGGGGGGTAGGTTTGTGACTGATATAAGTGGGGGGCTCTGGGGCTCTGGTGGCAGTCCGTCCGACGCCCGCTCCTCGCACGCAGGTGGCAGTCCGTCCGACGCCCGCTCCACGCACTCTGGTGGCAGTCCGTCCGACGCCCGCTCCTCGCACGCAGGTGGCCGTCCGTCCGACGCCCGCTCCTCGCACGCAGGTGGCCGTCCGTCCGACGCCCGCTCCACGCACTCTGGTGGCAGTCCGTCCGACGCCCGCTCCACGCACTCTGGTGGCAGTCCGTCCGACGCCCGCTCCACGCACTCTGGTGGCTGTCCATCCGACGCCCGCTCCTCGCACGCAGGTGGCCGTCCGTCCGACGTCCCGCTCCTCGCACGCAGGTGGCCGTCCGTCCGACGCCCGCCCGTGTTAGGTGGTGCAGGCTAACTCGGAGCTGAACTATGACATGTAATTACATGCGTGTGCTCGTGTAGCGAAAGTCGGAATGTCCGTTTGGTGGTCCTTTACCACAAAAGTCCAAGAAATCGGCAGTCCTACAAAATCAATAAGTGGTTCACAAGCAGGTACAATATCTGTCCAAGACAAAATGAAAATATAGCTCCCAGCAATTCATATATACTACTCCTTATACCACTTGTTCACAAAACACTCAAATAATAAACTGATTTTACAAGTCAGTATGTTCCCAAAACAACTCATAACATAATGCACTCATAACATCCCATAAATGTCATTAGTTGAATCATAGTGTTATTAGAATAAGGGGGGTAGGTTTGTGACTGATATAAGTGGGGGGCTCTGGGGCTCTGGTGGCAGTCCGTCCGACGCCCGCTCCTCGCACGCAGGTGGCAGTCCGTCCGACGCCCGCTCCACGCACTCTGGTGGCCGTCCGTCCGACGCCCGCTCCTCGCACGCAGGTGGCCGTCCGTCCGACGCCCGCTCCACGCACGCAGGTGGCCGTCCGTCCGACGCCCCCTCCTCGCACGCAGGTGGCCGTCCGTCCGACGCCCGCCCGTGTTAGGTGGTGCAGGCTAACTCGGAGCTGAACTATGACATGTAATTACAGCTCCTAGTAGTTCGCAAAGTTTCATTCATTCCTTCATTATTTTAGATTAGACATATTTAACATCGAACATCAACTGATTTGAGCTACTAATCTGTAACGAAGTGTTTGCCGCAGACGTAAACAAATGTAGACGCCGGGTCCCACAGCCTCCCATCGGGATTCTCTCTTCCGATTGCCTGGAGCCACAAACCCCTTCTTTTCCCTTCCCTTTCTTTTTGTGGCAACATACTAAATCACAAATCCTCATTTTTTGTTGTTAGCATTGTGAAATACAACACAGCAGCTTTTAGGGATGGTGCCTGCTCATGGAAATAGCCTACTGTTCTAGCAACAGTAATAGCAGAGTGCCTACTTCCTTCACCTAAAAGAGGGCGTGGACGTTCTGGGACTCATTAGCATATCGCTGGTGACGAGACGCTGGACTCATCTATATAATGAACCACTTCCTGATGTTGCCCATTTGTTTCCCGGAAGCCTTTCAGCACAGGCGGGATGCAGCCTCCAAATATGGACACTTTAAATTTTCAAAGAAGCCTATTAATGGTGTCGAACGAACTCGACGATGAGCAGCTGTCGAAAATGTTATTCTTATGCAACTTCATCGGGAGAGGCATTCGGCAAAATATCACGAAGGGCTACCAACTTTTCGAGAACCTAACTCAACAAAGAAAGCTTTCAGCCGACGATACAAGCTTCTTGAGATGGCTCCTGGTCGAGGTCGGCCGGGGGGACCTATCTGATATATTGACCAGCGGTACGGGGAAGGCTTCTCCAGAGAACGACGCCGAAGGAGGTGGGTGGAGGGAGCCGGTGTCGTGCCAAAGTTACCCCCGATAGAATTCGTACCCCTGGCCGCCTGAGCGCGGATACTCTCAGGGAGGTGGAGCTACGTTTCTTCGCTTCGGTTCATCAACAATGTTTTTATTCTGCTGTATGCTGTATTACGCAATTTCCCTCAGGGATCAATAAAGTATGTCTGTCTGTCTATCTGTGCTACTACGTGTTAACGTAGACATTGGCAATGTGCCAGTTCATTTCTTAAGTAATTAGTTTCACAACAATCACAACACAATCAGTATAAACAACAATCAGAATAGCAACAGTCTTTTTCTTTTAAAGTGTCCGAATTCCGAGGCAGATGAGGCGCGTGTGTGTGTGTGCGTGTGAGTGAGTGGCTGTATGCGTGTGAGGGGCTGTAGGCGTGTGAGTGTATGCGTGTGAGTGTTTGTATGCTTGTGAGTTGTGAGTGGTGGTATGCGTGTGAGTGTTTGTATGCGTGTGAGTGGTGGTATGCGTGTGAGCGGTTGTATGCGTGTGAGTGGTGGTATGCGAGTGAGTGTTTACGCGTGTGAGTGGTTGTATGCGTGTGAGCTGTTGTATGCGTGTGCTCATGTAGCGAAAGTCGGAATGTCCGTTTGGTGGTCCTTTACCACAAAAGTCCAAGAAATCGGCAGTCCTACAAAATCAATAAGTGGTTCACAAGCAGGTACAATATCTGTCCAAGACAAAATGAAAATATAGCTCCCAGCAATTCATATATATATATATATACTACTCCTTATACCACTTGTTCACAAAACACTCAAATAATAAACTGATTTTACAAGTCAGTATGTTCCCAAAACAACTCATAACATAATACACTCATAACATCCCATAAATGTCATTAGTTGAATCATAGTGTTATTAGAATAAGGGGGGTAGGTTTGTGACTGATATAAGTGGGGGGCTCTGGGGCTCTGGTGGCAGTCCGTCCGACGCCCACTCCTCGCACGCAGGTGGCAGTCCGTCCGACGCCCGCTCCACGCACTCTGGTGGCAGTCCGTCCGACGCCCACTCCTCGCACGCAGGTGGCAGTCCGTCCGACGCCCACTCCACGCACTCTGGTGGCAGTCCGTCCGACGCTCGCTCCTCGCACGCAGGTGGCCGGCCGTCCGTCCGACACCCGCTCCACGCACTCTGGTGGCAGTCCGTCCGACGCCCGCTCCTCGCACGCAGGTGGCCGTCCGTCCGACACCCGCTCCACGCACTCTGGTGGCAGTCCGTCCGACGCCCGCTCCTCGCACGCAGGTGGCCGTCCGTCCGACGCCCGCTCCACGCACGCAGGTGGCCGTCCGTTCGACGCCCGCTCCACGCACTCTGGTGGCAGTCCGTCTGACGCCCCCTCCTCGCACGCAGGTGGCCGTCCGTCCGACGCCCGCCCGTGTTAGGTGGTGCAGGCTAACTCGGAGCTGAACTATGACATGTAATTACAGCTCCTAGTAGTTCGCAAAGTTTCATTCATTCCTTCATTATTTTAGAGTAGACATATTTAACATCGAACATCAACTGATTTTAGCTACTAATCTGTAACGAAGTGTTTGCCGCAGACGTAAACAAATGTAGACGCCGGGTCCCACTGCCTCCCATCGGGATTCTCTCTTCCGATTGCCTGGAGCCACAAACCCCTTCTTTTCCCTTCCCTTTCTTTTTGTGGCAACATACTAAATCACAAATCCTCATTTTTTGTTGTTAGCATTATGAAATACAACACAGCAGCTTTTAGGGATGGTGCCTGCTCATGGAAATAGCCTACTGTTCTAGCAACAGTAATAGCAGAGTGCCTACTTCCTTCACCTAAAAAAGGGCGTGGACGTTCTGGGACTCATTAGCATATCGCTGGTGACGAGACGCTGGACTCATCTATATAATGAACCACTTCCTGATGTTGCCCATTTGTTTCCCGGAAGCCTTTCAGCACAGGCGGGATGCAGCCTCCAAATATGGACACTTTAAACTTTCAAAGAAGCCTATTAATGGTGTCGAACGAACTCGACGATGAGCAGCTGTCGAAAATGTTATTCTTATGCAACTTCATCGGGAGAGGCATTCGGCAAAATATCACGAAGGGCTACCAACTTTTCGAGAACCTAACTCAACAAAGAAAGCTTTCAGCCAACGATACAAGCTTCTTGAGATGGCTCCTGGTCGAGGTCGGCCGGGGGGACCTATCTGATATATTGACCAGCGGTACGGGGAAGGCTTCTCCAGAGAACGACGCCGAAGGAGGTGGGTGGAGGGAGCCGGTGTCGTGCCAAAGTTACCCCCGATAGAATTCGTACCCCTGGCCGCCTGAGCGCGGATACTCTCAGGGAGGTGGAGCTACGTTTCTTCGCCTCGGTTTATCAACAATGTTTTTATTCTGCTGTATGCTTACGCAATTTCCCGCAGGGATCAATAAAGTATGTCTGTCTGTCTATCTGTGCTACTACGTGTTAACGTAGACATTGGCAATGTGCCAGTTCATTTCTTAAGTAATTAGGTTCACAACAATCACAACACAATAAGTATAAACAACAATCAGAATAGCAACAGTCTTTTTCTTTTAAAGTGTCCGAATTCCGAGGCAGATGAGGCGCGTGTGTGTGTGTGCGTGTGAGTGAGTGGCTGTATGCGTGTGAGGGGCTGTAGGCGTGTGAGTGTATGCGTGTGAGTGTTTGTATGCTTGTGAGTTGTGAGTGGTGGTATGCGTGTGAGTGTTTGTATGCGTGTGAGTGGTGGTATGCGTGTGAGCGGTTGTATGCGTGTGAGTGGTGGTATGCGAGTGAGTGTTTACGCGTGTGAGTGGTTGTATGCGTGTGAGCTGTTGTATGCGTGTGCTCATGTAGCGAAAGTCGGAATGTCCGTTTGGTGGTCCTTTACCACAAAAGTCCAAGAAATCGGCAGTCCTACAAAATCAATAAGTGGTTCACAAGCAGGTACAATATCTGTCCAAGACAAAATGAAAATATAGCTCCCAGCAATTCATATATATATATATACTACTCCTTATACCACTTGTTCACAAAACACTCAAATAATAAACTGATTTTACAAGTCAGTATGTTCCCAAAACAACTCATAACATAATACACTCATAACATCCCATAAATGTCATTAGTTGAATCATAGTGTTATTAGAATAAGGGGGGTAGGTTTGTGACTGATATAAGTGGGGGGCTCTGGGGCTCTGGTGGCAGTCCGTCCGACGCCCACTCCTCGCACGCAGGTGGCAGTCCGTCCGACGCCCGCTCCACGCACTCTGGTGGCAGTCCGTCCGACGCCCACTCCTCGCACGCAGGTGGCAGTCCGTCCGACGCCCACTCCACGCACTCTGGTGGCAGTCCGTCCGACGCTCGCTCCTCGCACGCAGGTGGCCGGCCGTCCGTCCGACACCCGCTCCACGCACTCTGGTGGCAGTCCGTCCGACGCCCGCTCCTCGCACGCAGGTGGCCGTCCGTCCGACACCCGCTCCACGCACTCTTGTGGCAGTCCGTCCGACGCCCGCTCCTCGCACGCAGGTGGCCGTCCGTCTGACGCCCGCTCCACGCACGCAGGTGGCCGTCCGTCCGACGCCCGCTCCACGCACTCTGGTGGCAGTCCGTCTGACGCCCCCTCCTCGCACGCAGGTGGCCGTCCGTCCGACGCCCGCCCGTGTTAGGTGGTGCAGGCTAACTCGGAGCTGAACTATGACATGTAATTACAGCTCCTAGTAGTTCGCAAAGTTTATTTCATTCCTTCATTATTTTAGAGTAGACATATTTAACATCGAACATCAACTGATTTTAGCTACTAATCTGTAACGAAGTGTTTGCCGCAGACGTAAACAAATGTAGACGCCGGGTCCCACTGCCTCCCATCGGGATTCTCTCTTCCGATTGCCTGGAGCCACAAACCCCTTCTTTTCCCTTCCCTTTCTTTTTGTGGCAACATACTAAATCACAAATCCTCATTTTTTGTTGTTAGCATTGTGAAATACAACACAGCAGCTTTTAGGGATGGTGCCTGCTCATGGAAATAGCCTACTGTTCTAGCAACAGTAATAGCAGAGTGCCTACTTCCTTCACCTAAAAAAGGGCGTGGACGTTCTGGGACTCATTAGCATATCGCTGGTGACGAGACGCTGGACTCATCTATATAATGAACCACTTCCTGATGTTGCCCATTTGTTTCCCGGAAGCCTTTCAGCACAGGCGGGATGCAGCCTCCAAATATGGACACTTTAAATTTTCAAAGACGTCTATTAATGGTGTCGAACGAACTCGACGATGAGCAGCTGTCGAAAATGTTATTCTTATGCAACTTCATCGGGAGAGGCATTCGGCAAAATATCACGAAGGGCTACCAACTTTTCGAGAACCTAACTCAACAAAGAAAGCTTTCAGTCGACGATACAAGCTTCTTGAGATGGCTCCTGGTCGAGGTCGGCTGGGGGGACCTATCTGATATATTGACCAGCGGTACGGGGAAGGCTTCTCCAGAGAACGACGCCGAAGCATAGACTGTATATATATATATGGACAAACCCTCCGTGACGTCACCCATAGACTTCTTAACAGCGGAGATGAAGCCTAAAATTGAGCTTCCGGGCGCCGCCATCTTGGACATTTCAGTCTGTGTTCTAAGCCCGCCTACCTCCGGCCAGACCAATCAAAGCCTCGAATCCGTGAAGGTCATGCCGTGATGACAGCTGCCAATCAAGTTGACCACGCCCTTAATTATTCATAAAATAAATCCTTCTCTGTGCATTAAAATAATGGATTCTAAAAAAATTCACCCCCCTCACAGTTGTCATGGACTCGAACACTACTGAAAGACACCAAAACCGTTTTTTGAACCAGGCTGTAAACATGTTTATTTTGGCTGTAAAGTTGGACATTTTAACATGGGTGTCTATGGGAGTTGACTCCTTTCTGCAGCCAGCCTCAAGCGGCCAGTCGAGGAACTGCAAGTTTTTGCACTTCCGCATGGGCTTCATTTTTCAGCATGGAATGTTGCCGCTTGCGCCGAAGGAGGTGGGTGGAGGGAGCCGGTGTCGTGCCAAAGTTACCCCCGATAGAATTCGTACCCCTGGCCGCCTGAGCGCGGATACTCTCAGGGAGGTGGAGCAACGTTTCTTCGCTTCGGTTCATCAACAATGTTTTTATTCTGCTGTATACTTACGCAATTTCCCTCAGGGATCAATAAAGTATGTCTGTCTGTCTATCTGTGCTACTACGTGTTAACGTAGACATTGGCAATGTGCCAGTTCATTTCTTAAGTAATTAGGTTCACAACAATCACAACACAATCAGTATAAACAACAATCAGAATAGCAACAGTCTTTTTCTTTTAAAGTGTCCGAATTCCGAGGCAGAGGAGGCGCGTGTGACTGAGTGGCTGTATGCGTGTGAGGGGCTGTAGGCGTGTGAGTGTATGCGTGTGAGTTTGTATGCTTGTGAGTTGTGAGTGGTGGTATGCGTGTGAGTGTTTGTATGCGTGTGAGTGGTGGTATGCGTGTGAGCGGTTGTATGCGTGTGAGTGGTGGTATGCGAGTGAGTGTTTACGCGTGTGAGCTGTTGTATGCGTGTGCTCATGTAGCGAAAGTCGGAATGTCCGTTTGGTGGTCCTTTACCACAAAAGTCCAAGAAATCGGCAGTCCTACAAAATCAATAAGTGGTTCACAAGCAGGTACAATATCTGTCCAAGACAAAATGAAAATATAGCTCCCAGCAATTCATATATATATACTACTCCTTATACCACTTGTTCACAAAACACTCAAATAATAAACTGATTTTACAAGTCAGTATGTTCCCAAAACAACTCATAACATAATACACTCATAACATCCCATAAATGTCATTAGTTGAATCATAGTGTTATTAGCATAAGGGGGGTAGGTTTGTGACTGATATAAGTGGGGGGCTCTGGGGCTCTGGTGGCAGTCCGTCCGACGCCCACTCCTCGCACGCAGGTGGCAGTCCGTCCGACGCCCGCTCCACGCACTCTGGTGGCCGTCCGTCCGACGCCCGCTCCTCGCACGCAGGTGGCCGTACGTCCGACGCCCGTTACACGCACGCAGGTGGCCGTCCATCCGACGCCCGCTCCACGCACTCTGGTGGCAGTCCGTCCGACGCTCGCTCCTCGCACGCAGGTGGCCGTCCGTCCGACACCCGCTCCACGCACTCTGGTGGCAGTCCGTCCGACGCCCGCTCCTCGCACGCAGGTGGCCGTCCGTCCGACACCCGCTCCACGCACTCTGCTGGCAGTCCGTCCGACGCCCGCTCCTCGCACGCAGGTGGCCGTCCGTCCGACGCCCGCTCCTCGCACGCAGGTGGCCGTCCGTCCGACGACCGCTCCACGCACGCAGGTGGCCGTCCATCAGACGCCCGCTCCACGCACTCTGGTGGCAGTCCGTCCGACGACCGCTCCACGCACGCAGGTGGCCGTCCATCAGACGCCCGCTCCACGCATTCTGGTGGCAGTCCGTCCGACGCCCGCTCCACGCACTCGGGTGGCAGTCCGTCTGACGCCCGCTCCTCGCACGCAGGTGGCCGTACGTCCGACGCCCGCTCCAGGCACGCAGGTGGCCGCCCGTCCGACGCCCGCTCCTCGCACGCAGGTGGCCGTCCGTCCGACGCCCGCTCCACGCACGCAGGTGGCCGTCCGTCCGACGCCCGCTCCACGCACTCTGGTGGCAGTCCGTCCGATGCCCCCTCCTCGCACGCAGGTGGCCGTCCGTCCGACGCCCGCTCCTCGCACGCAGGTGGCCGTCCGTCCGACGCCCCCTCCTCGCACGCAGGCGGATGTCCGTCCGACGCCCGCTCCTCGCACGCTGGTGGCCGTCCGTCCGACGCCAGCTCCTCACACGCTGGTGGCAGTCCGTCCGACGCCCGCTCCTCGCACGCAGGTGGCCGTCCGTCCGACGCCCGCTCCACGCACTCTGGTGGCAGTCCGTCCGACGCCCGCTCCACGCACGCAGGTGGCCGTCCGTCCGACGCCCGCTCCTCGCACGCAGGTGGCCGTCCGTCCGACGCCCGCTCCTCGCACGCAGGTGGCCGTCCGTCCGACGCCCGCTCCTCGCACGCAGGTGGCCGTCCGTCCTACGCCCGCTCCACGCACACAGGTGGCCGTCCGTCCGACTCCCGCTCCACGCAGGTAGGTGGCTGTCCGTCCGACGCCCGCTCCACGCACTCTGCTGGCAGTCCGTCCGACGGCCGCTCCTCGCAAGCAGGTGGCCGTCCGTCCGACGCCCGCTCCACGCACGCAGGTGGCCGTCCGTCCGACGCTCGCTCCACGCACACTGGTGGCCGTCCGTCCGAAGCCCGCTCCACGCACTCTGGTGGCCGTCCGTCCGACGCCCGCTCCTCGCACACTGGTGGCCGTCCGTCCGACGCCCGCTCCACGCACTCTGGTGGCAGTCCGTCCGACGCCCGCTCCACGCACTCTGGTGGCAGTCCGTCCGACGCCCGCTCCTCGCACGCAGGTGGCAGTCCGTCCGACGCCCACTCCTCGCACGCAGGTGGCCGTCCATCCGACGCCCGCTCCACGCACTCTGGTGGCAGTCCGTCCGACGCCCGCTCCTCGCACGCAGGTGGCAGTCCGTCCGACGCCCGCTCCTCGCACGCAGGTGGCCGTCCGTCCGACGCCCGCTCCACGCACTCTGGTGGCAGTCCGTCCGACGCCCGCTCCTCGCACGCAGGTGGCCGTCAGTCCGACGCCCGCTCCACGCACTCTGGTGGCAGTCCGTCCGACGCCCGCTCCTCGCACGCAGGTGGCCGTCCGTCCGACGCCCGCTCCTCGCACGCAGGTGGCCGTCCGTCCTACGCCCGCTCCACGCACGCAGGTGGCCGTCCGTCCGACGCCCGCTCCACGCACGCAGGTGGCCGTCCGTCCGACGCCCGCTCCACGCACTCTGGTGGCCGTCCGTCCGACGCCCGCTCCACGCACTCTGGTGGCCGTCCGTCCGATGCCCGCTCCTCGCACACTGGTGGCCGTCCGTCCGACGCCCGCTCCACGCACTCTGGTGGCAGTCCGTCCGACGCCCGCTCCTCGCACGCAGGTGGCCGTCCGTCCTACGCCCGCTCCACGCACACAGGTGGCCGTCCGTCCGACTCCCGCTCCACGCAGGTAGGTGGCTGTCCGTCCGACGCCCGCTCCACGCACTCTGCTGGCAGTCCGTCCGACGGCCGCTCCTCGCAAGCAGGTGGCCGTCCGTCCGACGCCCGCTCCACGCACGCAGGTGGCCGTCCGTCCGACGCTCGCTCCACGCACACTGGTGGCCGTCCGTCCGAAGCCCGCTCCACGCACTCTGGTGGCCGTCCGTCCGACGCCCGCTCCTCGCACACTGGTGGCCGTCCGTCCGACGCCCGCTCCACGCACTCTGGTGGCAGTCCGTCCGACGCCCGCTCCACGCACTCTGGTGGCAGTCCGTCCGACGCCCGCTCCTCGCACGCAGGTGGCAGTCCGTCCGACGCCCGCTCCTCGCACGCAGGTGGCCGTCCATCCGACGCCCGCTCCACGCACTCTGGTGGCAGTCCGTCCGACGCCCGCTCCTCGCACGCAGGTGGCAGTCCGTCCGACGCCCGCTCCTCGCACGCAGGTGGCCGTCCATCCGACGCCCGCTCCACACACTCTGGTGGCAGTCCGTCCGACGCCCGCTCCTCGCACGCAGGTGGCCGTCAGTCCGACGCCAGCTCCACGCACTCTGGTGGCAGTCCGTCCGACGCCCGCTCCTCGCACGCAGGTGGCCGTCCGTCCGACGCCCGCTCCTCGCACGCAGGTGGCCGTCCGTCCTACGCCCGCTCCACGCACGCAGGTGGCCGTCCGTCCGACGCCCGCTCCACGCACGCAGGTGGCCGTCCGTCCGACGCCCGCTCCACGCACTCTGGTGGCCGTCCGTCCGACGCCCGCTCCACGCACTCTGGTGGCCGTCCGTCCGATGCCCGCTCCTCGCACACTGGTGGCCGTCCGTCCGACGCCCGCTCCACGCACTCTGGTGGCAGTCCGTCCGACGCCCGCTCCACGCACTCTGGTGGCAGTCCGTCCGACGCCCGCTCCTCGCACGCAGGTGGCAGTCCGTCCGACGCCCGCTCCTCGCACGCAGGTGGCCGTCCATCTGACGCCCGCTCCACGCACTCTGGTGGCAGTCCGTCCGACGCCCGCTCCTCGCACGCAGGTGGCAGTCCGTCCGACGCCCGCTCCTCGCACGCAGGTGGCCGTCCATCCGACGCCCGCTCCACGCACTCTGGTGGCAGTCCGTCCGACGCCCGCTCCTCGCACGCAGGTGGCCGCCAGTCCGACGACCGCTCCACGCACGCAGGTGGCCGTCCATCAGACGCCCGCTCCACGCACTCTGGTGGCAGTCCGTCCGACGACCGCTCCACGCACGCAGGTGGCCGTCCATCAGACGCCCGCTCCACGCACTCTGGTGGCAGTCCGTCTGACGCCCGCTCCACGCACTCGGGTGGCAGTCCGTCTGACGCCCGCTCCTCGCACGCAGGTGGCCGTACGTCCGACGCCCGCTCCTCGCACGCAGGTGGCCGTCCGTCCGACGCCCGCTCCACGCACGCAGGTGGCCGTCCGTCCGACGCCCGCTCCACGCACGCAGGTGGCCGTCCGTCCGACGCCCGCTCCACGCACTCTGGTGGCAGTCCGTCCGATGCCCCCTCCTCGCACGCAGGTGGCCGTCCGTCCGACGCCCGCTCCTCGCACGCAGGTGGCCGTCCGTCCGACGCCCCCTCCTCGCACGCAGGCGGATGTCCGTCCGACGCCCGCTCCTCGCACGCTGGTGGCCGTCCGTCCGACGCCAGCTCCTCACACGCTGGTGGCAGTCCGTCCGATGCCCGCTCCTCGCACGCAGGTGGCAGTCCGTCCGACGCCCGCTCCTCGCACGCAGGTGGCCGTCCATCCGACGCCCGCTCCACGCACTCTGGTGGCAGTCCGTCCGACGCCCGCTCCTCGCACGCAGGTGGCCGTCAGTCCGACGCCCGCTCCACGCACTCTGGTGGCAGTCCGTCCGACGCCCGCTCCTCGCACGCAGGTGGCCGTCCGTCCGACGCCCGCTCCTCGCACGCAGGTGGCCGTCCGTCCTACGCCCGCTCCACGCACGCAGGTGGCCGTCCGTCCGACGCCCGCTCCTCGCACGCAGGTGGCCGTCAGTCCGACGCCCGCTCCACGCACTCCGGTGGCAGTCCGTCCGACGCCCGCTCCTCGCACGCAGGTGGCCGTCCGTCCGACGCCCGCTCCTCGCACGCAGGTGGCCGTCCGTCCTACGCCCGCTCCACGCACGCAGGTGGCCGTCCGTCCGACGCCCGCTCCACGCACTCTGGTGGCCGTCCGTCCGACGCCCGCTCCACGCACTCTGGTGGCCGTCCGTCCGACGCCCGCTCCTCGCACACTGGTGGCCGTCCGTCCGACGCCCGCTCCACGCACTCTGGTGGCAGTCCGTCCGACGCCCGCTCCTCGCACGCAGGTGGCCGTCCGTCCTACGCCCGCTCCACGCACACAGGTGGCCGTCCGTCCGACTCCCGCTCCACGCAGGTAGGTGGCTGTCCGTCCGACGCCCGCTCCACGCACTCTGCTGGCAGTCCGTCCGACGGCCGCTCCTCGCAAGCAGGTGGCCGTCCGTCCGACGCCCGCTCCACGCACGCAGGTGGCCGTCCGTCCGACGCTCGCTCCACGCACACTGGTGGCCGTCCGTCCGAAGCCCGCTCCACGCACTCTGGTGGCCGTCCGTCCGACGCCCGCTCCTCGCACACTGGTGGCCGTCCGTCCGACGCCCGCTCCACGCACTCTGGTGGCAGTCCGTCCGATGCCCGCTCCACGCACTCTGGTGGCAGTCCGTCCGACGCCCGCTCCTCGCACGCAGGTGGCAGTCCGTCCGACGCCCGCTCCTCGCACGCAGGTGGCCGTCCATCCGACGCCCGCTCCACGCACTCTGGTGGCAGTCCGTCCGACGCCCGCTCCTCGCACGCAGGTGGCAGTCCGTCCGACGCCCGCTCCTCGCACGCAGGTGGCCGTCCATCCGACGCCCGCTCCACGCACTCTGGTGGCAGTCCGTCCGACGCCCGCTCCTCGCACGCAGGTGGCCGTCAGTCCGACGCCCGCTCCACGCACTCTGGTGGCAGTCCGTCCGACGCCCGCTCCTCGCACGCAGGTGGCCGTCCGTCCGACGCCCGCTCCTCGCACGCAGGTGGCCGTCCGTCCTACGCCCGCTCCTCGCACGCAGGTGGCCGTCCGTCCTACGCCCGCTCCACGCACGCAGGTGGCCGTCCGTCCGACGCCCGCTCCACGCACGCAGGTGGCCGTCCGTCCGACGCCCGCTCCACGCACTCTGGTGGCCGTCCGTCCGACGCCCGCTCCACGCACTCTGGTGGCCGTCCGTCCGATGCCCGCTCCTCGCACACTGGTGGCCGTCCGTCCGACGCCCGCTCCACGCACTCTGGTGGCAGTCCGTCCGACGCCCGCTCCTCGCACGCAGGTGGCCGTCCGTCCTACGCCCGCTCCACGCACACAGGTGGCCGTCCGTCCGACTCCCGCTCCACGCAGGTAGGTGGCTGTCCGTCCGACGCCCGCTCCACGCACTCTGCTGGCAGTCCGTCCGACGGCCGCTCCTCGCAAGCAGGTGGCCGTCCGTCCGACGCCCGCTCCACGCACGCAGGTGGCCGTCCGTCCGACGCTCGCTCCACGCACACTGGTGGCCGTCCGTCCGAAGCCCGCTCCACGCACTCTGGTGGCCGTCCGTCCGACGCCCGCTCCTCGCACACTGGTGGCCGTCCGTCCGACGCCCGCTCCACGCACTCTGGTGGCAGTCCGTCCGACGCCCGCTCCACGCACTCTGGTGGCAGTCCGTCCGACGCCCGCTCCTCGCACGCAGGTGGCAGTCCGTCCGACGCCCGCTCCTCGCACGCAGGTGGCCGTCCATCCGACGCCCGCTCCACGCACTCTGGTGGCAGTCCGTCCGACGCCCGCTCCTCGCACGCAGGTGGCAGTCCGTCCGACGCCCGCTCCTCGCACGCAGGTGGCCGTCCATCCGACGCCCGCTCCACACACTCTGGTGGCAGTCCGTCCGACGCCCGCTCCTCGCACGCAGGTGGCCGTCAGTCCGACGCCAGCTCCACGCACTCTGGTGGCAGTCCGTCCGACGCCCGCTCCTCGCACGCAGGTGGCCGTCCGTCCGACGCCCGCTCCTCGCACGCAGGTGGCCGTCCGTCCTACGCCCGCTCCACGCACGCAGGTGGCCGTCCGTCCGACGCCCGCTCCACGCACGCAGGTGGCCGTCCGTCCGACGCCCGCTCCACGCACTCTGGTGGCCGTCCGTCCGACGCCCGCTCCACGCACTCTGGTGGCCGTCCGTCCGATGCCCGCTCCTCGCACACTGGTGGCCGTCCGTCCGACGCCCGCTCCACGCACTCTGGTGGCAGTCCGTCCGACGCCCGCTCCACGCACTCTGGTGGCAGTCCGTCCGACGCCCGCTCCTCGCACGCAGGTGGCAGTCCGTCCGACGCCCGCTCCTCGCACGCAGGTGGCCGTCCATCTGACGCCCGCTCCACGCACTCTGGTGGCAGTCCGTCCGACGCCCGCTCCTCGCACGCAGGTGGCAGTCCGTCCGACGCCCGCTCCTCGCACGCAGGTGGCCGTCCATCCGACGCCCGCTCCACGCACTCTGGTGGCAGTCCGTCCGACGCCCGCTCCTCGCACGCAGGTGGCCGCCAGTCCGACGACCGCTCCACGCACGCAGGTGGCCGTCCATCAGACGCCCGCTCCACGCACTCTGGTGGCAGTCCGTCCGACGACCGCTCCACGCACGCAGGTGGCCGTCCATCAGACGCCCGCTCCACGCACTCTGGTGGCAGTCCGTCTGACGCCCGCTCCACGCACTCGGGTGGCAGTCCGTCTGACGCCCGCTCCTCGCACGCAGGTGGCCGTACGTCCGACGCCCGCTCCTCGCACGCAGGTGGCCGTCCGTCCGACGCCCGCTCCACGCACGCAGGTGGCCGTCCGTCCGACGCCCGCTCCACGCACGCAGGTGGCCGTCCGTCCGACGCCCGCTCCACGCACTCTGCTGGCAGTCCGTCCGATGCCCCCTCCTCGCACGCAGGTGGCCGTCCGTCCGACGCCCGCTCCTCGCACGCAGGTGGCCGTCCGTCCGACGCCCCCTCCTCGCACGCAGGCGGATGTCCGTCCGACGCCCGCTCCTCGCACGCTGGTGGCCGTCCGTCCGACGCCAGCTCCTCACACGCTGGTGGCAGTCCGTCCGATGCCCGCTCCTCGCACGCAGGTGGCAGTCCGTCCGACGCCCGCTCCTCGCACGCAGGTGGCCGTCCATCCGACGCCCGCTCCACGCACTCTGGTGGCAGTCCGTCCGACGCCCGCTCCTCGCACGCAGGTGGCCGTCAGTCCGACGCCCGCTCCACGCACTCTGGTGGCAGTCCGTCCGACGCCCGCTCCTCGCACGCAGGTGGCCGTCCGTCCGACGCCCGCTCCTCGCACGCAGGTGGCCGTCCGTCCTACGCCCGCTCCACGCACGCAGGTGGCCGTCCGTCCGACGCCCGCTCCTCGCACGCAGGTGGCCGTCAGTCCGACGCCCGCTCCACGCACTCCGGTGGCAGTCCGTCCGACGCCCGCTCCTCGCACGCAGGTGGCCGTCCGTCCGACGCCCGCTCCTCGCACGCAGGTGGCCGTCCGTCCTACGCCCGCTCCACGCACGCAGGTGGCCGTCCGTCCGACGCCCGCTCCACGCACTCTGGTGGCCGTCCGTCCGACGCCCGCTCCACGCACTCTGGTGGCCGTCCGTCCGACGCCCGCTCCTCGCACACTGGTGGCCGTCCGTCCGACGCCCGCTCCACGCACTCTGGTGGCAGTCCGTCCGACGCCCGCTCCTCGCACGCAGGTGGCCGTCCGTCCTACGCCCGCTCCACGCACACAGGTGGCCGTCCGTCCGACTCCCGCTCCACGCAGGTAGGTGGCTGTCCGTCCGACGCCCGCTCCACGCACTCTGCTGGCAGTCCGTCCGACGGCCGCTCCTCGCAAGCAGGTGGCCGTCCGTCCGGCGCCCGCTCCACGCACGCAGGTGGCCGTCCGTCCGACGCTCGCTCCACGCACACTGGTGGCCGTCCGTCCGAAGCCCGCTCCACGCACTCTGGTGGCCGTCCGTCCGACGCCCGCTCCTCGCACACTGGTGGCCGTCCGTCCGACGCCCGCTCCACGCACTCTGGTGGCAGTCCGTCCGATGCCCGCTCCACGCACTCTGGTGGCAGTCCGTCCGACGCCCGCTCCTCGCACGCAGGTGGCAGTCCGTCCGACGCCCGCTCCTCGCACGCAGGTGGCCGTCCATCCGACGCCCGCTCCACGCACTCTGGTGGCAGTCCGTCCGACGCCCGCTCCTCGCACGCAGGTGGCAGTCCGTCCGACGCCCGCTCCTCGCACGCAGGTGGCCGTCCATCCGACGCCCGCTCCACGCACTCTGGTGGCAGTCCGTCCGACGCCCGCTCCTCGCACGCAGGTGGCCGTCAGTCCGACGCCCGCTCCACGCACTCTGGTGGCAGTCCGTCCGACGCCCGCTCCTCGCACGCAGGTGGCCGTCCGTCCGACGCCCGCTCCTCGCACGCAGGTGGCCGTCCGTCCTACGCCCGCTCCACGCACGCAGGTGGCCGTCCGTCCGACGCCCGCTCCACGCACGCAGGTGGCCGTCCGTCCGACGCCCGCTCCACGCACTCTGGTGGTTGTCCGTCCGACGCCCGCTCCACGCACTCTGGTGGCCGTCCGTCCGACGCCCGCTCCTCGCACGCAGGTGGCCGTCAGTTCGACGCCCGCTCCACGCACTCTGGTGGCAGTCCGTCCGACGCCCGCTCCTCGCACGCAGGTGGCCGTCCGTCCGACGCCCGCTCCTCGCACGCAGGTGGCCGTCCGTCCTACGCCCGCTCCACGCACGCAGGTGGCCGTCCGTCCGACGCCCGCTCCACGCACGCAGGTGGCCGTCCGTCCGACGCCCGCTCCACGCACTCTGGTGGCCGTCCGTCCGACGCCCGCTCCACGCACTCTGGTGGCCGTCCGTCCGATGCCCGCTCCTCGCACACTGGTGGCCGTCCGTCCGACGCCCGCTCCACGCACTCTGGTGGCAGTCCGTCCGACGCCCGCTCCACGCACTCTGGTGGCAGTCCGTCCGACGCCCGCTCCTCGCACGCAGGTGGCCGTCCATCTGACGCCCGCTCCACGCACTCTGGTGGCAGTCCGTCCGACGCCCGCTCCTCGCACGCAGGTGGCAGTCCGTCCGACGCCCGCTCCTCGCACGCAGGTGGCCGTCCATCCGACGCCCGCTCCACGCACTCTGGTGGCAGTCCGTCCGACGCCCGCTCCTCGCACGCAGGTGGCCGTCAGTCCGACGCCCGCTCCACGCACTCTGGTGGCAGTCCGTCCGACGCCCGCTCCTCGCACGCAGGTGGCCGTCCGTCCGACGCCCGCTCCTCGCACGCAGGTGGCCGTCCGTCCTACGCCCGCTCCACGCACGCAGGTGGCCGTCCGTCCGACTCCCGCTCCACGCAGGTAGGTGGCTGTCCGTCCGACGCCCGCTCCACGCACTCTGCTGGCAGTCCGTCCGACGGCCGCTCCTCGCACGCAGGTGGCCGTCCGTCCGACGCCCGCTCCACGCACGCAGGTGGCCGTCCGTCCGACGCCCGCTCCACGCACTCTCATGGCAGTCCGTCCGACGCCCGCTCCTCGCAAGCAGGTGGCCGTCCGTCCGACGCCCGCTCCACGCACGCAGGTGGCCGTCCGTCCGACGCTCGCTCCACGCACACTGTTGGCCGTCCGTTCGAAGCCCGCTCCACGCACTCTGGTGGCCGTCCGTCCGATGCCCGCTCCTCACACACTGGTGGCCGTCCGTCCGACGCCCGCTCCTCGCACGCAGGTGGCCGTCAGTCCGACGCCCGCTCCTCGCACGCAGGTGGCCGTCCGTCCGACGCCCGCTCCACGCACTCTGGTGGCAGTCCGTCCGACGCCCGCTCCTCGCACGCAGGTGGCAGTCCGTCCGACGCCCGCTCCTCGCACGCAGGTGGCCGTCCATCCGACGCCCGCTCCACGCACTCTGGTGGCAGTCCGTCCGACGCCCGCTCCTCGCACGCAGGTGGCAGTCCGTCCGACGCCCGCTCCTCGCACGCAGGTGGCCGTCCATCCGACGCCCGCTCCACACACTCTGGTGGCAGTCCGTCCGACGCCCGCTCCTCGCACGCAGGTGGCCGTCAGTCCGACGCCAGCTCCACGCACTCTGGTGGCAGTCCGTCCGACGCCCGCTCCTCGCACGCAGGTGGCCGTCCGTCCGACGCCCGCTCCTCGCACGCAGGTGGCCGTCCGTCCTACGCCCGCTCCACGCACGCAGGTGGCCGTCCGTCCGACGCCCGCTCCACGCACGCAGGTGGCCGTCCGTCCGACGCCCGCTCCACGCACTCTGGTGGCCGTCCGTCCGACGCCCGCTCCACGCACTCTGGTGGCCGTCCGTCCGATGCCCGCTCCTCGCACACTGGTGGCCGTCCGTCCGACGCCCGCTCCACGCACTCTGGTGGCAGTCCGTCCGACGCCCGCTCCACGCACTCTGGTGGCAGTCCGTCCGACGCCCGCTCCTCGCACGCAGGTGGCAGTCCGTCCGACGCCCGCTCCTCGCACGCAGGTGGCCGTCCATCTGACGCCCGCTCCACGCACTCTGGTGGCAGTCCGTCCGACGCCCGCTCCTCGCACGCAGGTGGCAGTCCGTCCGACGCCCGCTCCTCGCACGCAGGTGGCCGTCCATCCGACGCCCGCTCCACGCACTCTGGTGGCAGTCCGTCCGACGCCCGCTCCTCGCACGCAGGTGGCCGCCAGTCCGACGACCGCTCCACGCACGCAGGTGGCCGTCCATCAGACGCCCGCTCCACGCACTCTGGTGGCAGTCCGTCCGACGACCGCTCCACGCACGCAGGTGGCCGTCCATCAGACGCCCGCTCCACGCACTCTGGTGGCAGTCCGTCTGACGCCCGCTCCACGCACTCGGGTGGCAGTCCGTCTGACGCCCGCTCCTCGCACGCAGGTGGCCGTACGTCCGACGCCCGCTCCAGGCACGCAGTTGGCCGCCCGTCCGACGCCCGCTCCTCGCACGCAGGTGGCCGTCCGTCCGACGCCCGCTCCACGCACGCAGGTGGCCGTCCGTCCGACGCCCGCTCCACGCACGCAGGTGGCCGTCCGTCCGACGCCCGCTCCACGCACTCTGGTGGCAGTCCGTCCGATGCCCCCTCCTCGCACGCAGGTGGCCGTCCGTCCGACGCCCGCTCCTCGCACGCAGGTGGCCGTCCGTCCGACGCCCCCTCCTCGCACGCAGGCGGATGTCCGTCCGACGCCCGCTCCTCGCACGCTGGTGGCCGTCCGTCCGACGCCAGCTCCTCACACGCTGGTGGCAGTCCGTCCGATGCCCGCTCCTCGCACGCAGGTGGCAGTCCGTCCGACGCCCGCTCCTCGCACGCAGGTGGCCGTCCATCCGACGCCCGCTCCACGCACTCTGGTGGCAGTCCGTCCGACGCCCGCTCCTCGCACGCAGGTGGCCGTCAGTCCGACGCCCGCTCCACGCACTCTGGTGGCAGTCCGTCCGACGCCCGCTCCTCGCACGCAGGTGGCCGTCCGTCCGACGCCCGCTCCTCGCACGCAGGTGGCCGTCCGTCCTACGCCCGCTCCACGCACGCAGGTGGCCGTCCGTCCGACGCCCGCTCCTCGCACGCAGGTGGCCGTCAGTCCGACGCCCGCTCCACGCACTCCGGTGGCAGTCCGTCCGACGCCCGCTCCTCGCACGCAGGTGGCCGTCCGTCCGACGCCCGCTCCTCGCACGCAGGTGGCCGTCCGTCCTACGCCCGCTCCACGCACGCAGGTGGCCGTCCGTCCGACGCCCGCTCCACGCACTCTGGTGGCCGTCCGTCCGACGCCCGCTCCACGCACTCTGGTGGCCGTCCGTCCGACGCCCGCTCCTCGCACACTGGTGGCCGTCCGTCCGACGCCCGCTCCACGCACTCTGGTGGCAGTCCGTCCGACGCCCGCTCCTCGCACGCAGGTGGCCGTCCGTCCTACGCCCGCTCCACGCACACAGGTGGCCGTCCGTCCGACTCCCGCTCCACGCAGGTAGGTGGCTGTCCGTCCGACGCCCGCTCCACGCACTCTGCTGGCAGTCCGTCCGACGGCCGCTCCTCGCAAGCAGGTGGCCGTCCGTCCGACGCCCGCTCCACGCACGCAGGTGGCCGTCCGTCCGACGCTCGCTCCACGCACACTGGTGGCCGTCCGTCCGAAGCCCGCTCCACGCACTCTGGTGGCCGTCCGTCCGACGCCCGCTCCTCGCACACTGGTGGCCGTCCGTCCGACGCCCGCTCCACGCACTCTGGTGGCAGTCCGTCCGACGCCCGCTCCACGCACTCTGGTGGCAGTCCGTCCGACGCCCGCTCCTCGCACGCAGGTGGCAGTCCGTCCGACGCCCGCTCCTCGCACGCAGGTGGCCGTCCATCCGACGCCCGCTCCACGCACTCTGGTGGCAGTCCGTCCGACGCCCGCTCCTCGCACGCAGGTGGCAGTCCGTCCGACGCCCGCTCCTCGCACGCAGGTGGCCGTCCATCCGACGCCCGCTCCACGCACTCTGGTGGCAGTCCGTCCGACGCCCGCTCCTCGCACGCAGGTGGCCGTCAGTCCGACGCCCGCTCCACGCACTCTGGTGGCAGTCCGTCCGACGCCCGCTCCTCGCACGCAGGTGGCCGTCCGTCCGACGCCCGCTCCTCGCACGCAGGTGGCCGTCCGTCCTACGCCCGCTCCACGCACGCAGGTGGCCGTCCGTCCGACGCCCGCTCCACGCACGCAGGTGGCCGTCCGTCCGACGCCCGCTCCACGCACTCTGGTGGCCGTCCGTCCGACGCCCGCTCCACGCACTCTGGTGGCCGTCCGTCCGACGCCCGCTCCTCGCACGCAGGTGGCCGTCAGTTCGACGCCCGCTCCACGCACTCTGGTGGCAGTCCGTCCGACGCCCGCTCCTCGCACGCAGGTGGCCGTCCGTCCGACGCCCGCTCCTCGCACGCAGGTGGCCGTCCGTCCTACGCCCGCTCCACGCACGCAGGTGGCCGTCCGTCCGACGCCCGCTCCACGCACGCAGGTGGCCGTCCGTCCGACGCCCGCTCCACGCACTCTGGTGGCCGTCCGTCCGACGCCCGCTCCACGCACTCTGGTGGCCGTCCGTCCGATGCCCGCTCCTCGCACACTGGTGGCCGTCCGTCCGACGCCCGCTCCACGCACTCTGGTGGCAGTCCGTCCGACGCCCGCTCCACGCACTCTGGTGGCAGTCCGTCCGACGCCCGCTCCTCGCACGCAGGTGGCCGTCCATCTGACGCCCGCTCCACGCACTCTGGTGGCAGTCCGTCCGACGCCCGCTCCTCGCACGCAGGTGGCAGTCCGTCCGACGCCCGCTCCTCGCACGCAGGTGGCCGTCCATCCGACGCCCGCTCCACGCACTCTGGTGGCAGTCCGTCCGACGCCCGCTCCTCGCACGCAGGTGGCCGTCAGTCCGACGCCCGCTCCACGCACTCTGGTGGCAGTCCGTCCGACGCCCGCTCCTCGCACGCAGGTGGCCGTCCGTCCGACGCCCGCTCCTCGCACGCAGGTGGCCGTCCGTCCTACGCCCGCTCCACGCACGCAGGTGGCCGTCCGTCCGACTCCCGCTCCACGCAGGTAGGTGGCTGTCCGTCCGACGCCCGCTCCACGCACTCTGCTGGCAGTCCGTCCGACGGCCGCTCCTCGCACGCAGGTGGCCGTCCGTCCGACGCCCGCTCCACGCACGCAGGTGGCCGTCCGTCCGACGCCCGCTCCACGCACTCTCATGGCAGTCCGTCCGACGCCCGCTCCTCGCAAGCAGGTGGCCGTCCGTCCGACGCCCGCTCCACGCACGCAGGTGGCCGTCCGTCCGACGCTCGCTCCACGCACACTGTTGGCCGTCCGTTCGAAGCCCGCTCCATGCACTCTGGTGGCCGTCCGTCCGATGCCCGCTCCTCACACACTGGTGGCCGTCCGTCCGACGCCCGCTCCTCGCACGCAGGTGGCCGTCAGTCCGACGCCCGCTCCTCGCACGCAGGTGGCCGTCCGTCCGACGCCCGCTCCTCGCACGCAGGTGGCCGTCCGTCCGACGCCCGCTCCACGCACTCTGGTGGTAGTCTGTCCGACGCCTGCTCTACCTACTCTGGTGGCTGTCCATCCGATGCCCGCTCCTCGCACGCTGGTGGCGGCCCGGCCGGCTCCGCCCCCAGAGACTGCCGCCGCTCCAGAGGCTCCGCCCCCTGAGTCTACCTCGCACAGAGGTGGCCGTCCGTCCGACGCCCGCTCCACGCACGCAGGTGGCCGTCCGTCCGACGCCCGCTCCACGCACTCTGGTGGCAGTCCGTCCGACGCCCGCTCCTCGCACACAGGTGGCCATCCGTCCGACGCCTGCTCCACGCACTCTGGTGGCCCTCCGTCCGACGCCCGCTCCACGCACGCAGGTGGCCGTCCGTCCGACGCCCGCTCCACGCACTCTGGTGGTAGTCCGTCCGACGCCCGCTCTACCTACTCTGGTGGCTGTCCATCCGATGCCCGCTCCTCGCACGCTGGTGGCGGCCCGCCCGGCTCCGCCCCCAGAGACTGCCGCCGCTCCAGAGGCTCCGCCCCCTGAGTCCACCTCGCACGGAGGTGGCCGTCCGTCCGACGCCCGCTCCACGCACGCAGGTGGCAGTCCGTCCGACGCCCGCTCTACGCACTCTGGTGGCTGTCCATCCGACGCCCACTCCTCGCACGCTGGTGGCGGTCCGGCCGGCTCCGCCCCAGGAGACTGCCGCCGCTCCAGAGGCTCCGCCCCCTGAGTCTGCAGCCGCTCCAGAGACTCCGCCCCCTGAGTCTGCAGCCGCTCCAGAGACTCCGCCCCCAGATTCTGCAGCCTCAGCCTCCCCTGACGCCCTGGTCCCAGCGACTTTCCGTGAGTCCAAGGGGTTCCGCCTTCACCGCCAGCCTCCGGAAGGTCCGTGTCCCCGCCGGCGGCCTCCGCAGGGCCCGCGCCCCCGCCGCCGGCCTCCGGAGGGTTCGCGCCACCACTGCCAGCCTCCAGAAGGGTTCCGCCTGACGTTCCCTGCTCCGCCCCTGGTAGCCCTCCTCCAAGCTCCCTCCTCCCACCCATCTTGGTGTTGGAGTTTAGGGACGTCAGGAGCCGTCCCTTGAGGGGGGGGGGGGGGGTACTGTCATGGTCTGTGTCTGTGTTGTCTTGTTTTCATTGATTTGCTCTGTGTTTCCCCTGTGTCCTGTTTCCCTCCTTGGTGATTGCCCCATCGTGTTCACCTGTGTCTTGTCCCCTCACCTGTCTTGGGTTTGTAATTAGTCTGTGTATTTAAGTCCTGTCTGCTGTTCAGTCTTTGTCCGAGTCTTGTCGTCGTTTATGTGAGTTGTCGTCTGTCTGTTCCTGTGTAGCTATTTGTAATTTACAATTAAAATAGTAGAAAGTTCTCTCGCCTGCCTCGCCTCTCTGCATTTGGGTCCTACCCCTCCGCAACTCGTGACAGCACCATGTGTAAAGAACTGATTCAAGATTTCTTTTGTGACCATGATTGAGCTTAACCAACTTTATGATAAGGGTCCCGCATACTGATAGTTATATATTACTACTATATAAATACAGCTTAACCAACTTTATTATAAGGGTCCCCCATACTAATAGTTATGTATTACTAATATATTAATAAAGCTTAACCAACTTTATTATAAGGGTCCCCCATACTGATAGTTATATAGACAGACATACAGACAATATAAATAAATGTATTACTAATATATTAATAAAGCTTAACCAACTTTATTGTAAGGGTCCCCCATACTCGCGCGTAGAATACGGGGGGACGCGTACCTACCAGTTTTCGTCATGAGTCATTTTGTACCCACCACTTTTTATGGAAGAATCCCCCGTGTGTGAGTCGCAGCGGTGTCTTTCACCACTCGTCGTTAAATGCAGTCTGAGCTACATCAAGCTCAACTAGGGTTCAAAAATTTCCTCGAGGGAAATGTTGAAAGTGCACGGGTGACACTACCGCCGTATTTCACCACCGCGTCACTAAATACAGTCTGAACCACGGAAAGCTCAACAAAGAGAGATGAACTCTACTCCTGCAAGTCGCTTTAATATGACAGGGTCACAAGCATACTATACACGCCGTCACGAACGGAGTGGTAGTGGTATGGCAAGATGCCATAGTGCGTTGAGTAATGGTGCTCCCTGACTCATCCCAAAAACAACAGTCAACAAAGTGAACGTAATGAAACAGTGAAATGCAACCCAACATGTCCTGAACATTCGCCTCCAAACCGTATCTAATAGCAATAACATGTAATGACACTGAATGCCAGAATGTCGCAATGCATTCTGTGAAACACTCCCCCAACACGTTACAATATCCACGATTTCCTCAGGCAAGTACAACAAGTTGAACTGATAATACAAGAAAACACAAAAGCATTGACCTAATTTACACAAAATAGAAACAACATGTGTGTGTGTGTATACAGGTGCTTTGCGCGATCGATACAGAGATCGCGTCACTCAATGTTATTAATTAAAATGCACACACGCAAGCATGCGCAATGTCGACAGAGACGTTGAGGTTAGGGTTAGTGTTAGGTTTACTTTACATTAACATTTAATTTGATTTGTGTACGATGACGAGAGAGAGACGGAGAGAGAGAGAGAGAGAGAGCACTCTATTATTGTTATTCTATGTCTCTCTACCAAGCGAGCACTTTGGTAGAGAGACATAGAATAACAATAATAGAGAGCGAGCGCCGGTCTCGATAAAGCCGTTAATCAGCGAAATGAAACGTTATTTCCCGATTGTTTCACAGCGGTTACATTCAGCAGGTAGACAGGGCCATGAACTGCACCTATCTGAAGCACATTATCCAATGAAAAGTATTAGAGCTCTGTGCGTGACCATAGCCAGGACATCGCGTCTACCACCAGTTCTCCCAGCAGCAGCAGCGGTGTGTGTGTGTGTGTGTCAGACGCGCCTCAAAGTATACTCCCGGTATACCACCGGTAATAGCAGGTAATCACGTTGGTTGTATTGCCGGAAGAAGCCTACAGGGACTATTGAGGCGCTGCGTCATATCACTGCGCCCATGGTACCTTTGCAACTTTCCTTGATTATTACGCCAGAATGAGAGTATAGTTCCGGGTAAAATCAGCCTAGAAAATCACCACGTTTCATTTTCTATCGGTCTTATTGCACTTTCAAACTTGAGAAGAGACAAGTTTTAAATGGGAAAAATTCCGGAAATCGTAGTCACTTCTAAGCGGGCGAGATGCCAATGGTCTAATCCGATTCAATGATCTATGCTAAGCTACAGCTAAAAGTTGTACCGCCAGACTCACAGAACGGCTGGATGAATGGGAAAAGGGTAAAGATCGATTGTTTTGCTCGAGGGAAGGTGGAAAATGAGCTTATTTCCAAAAATGGAGGAATATCCCTTTAATATTGTTATTTGAACGACTTATTCAGGTTACAATTACAATTACTGTTAAGAAAGTATTGTCTTGTGCTTTGCCTAAATTGAGAATGCATCATAATCAGTGGCGGCTGGTGAATTTTGTTTTAGGTGGGGCTGAAAGTTTGAAAATCAAAACCCTGTAGGGGGGTCTGGGGTCATCCTCCCCCAGAAGATTTTTTTGTGATTCTCACATACAAATTAAGCATTCTGGTGCATTCTGACAAAATAATAAAGACAAAATAGAACATTTCCTTACGAAGACGAAAGGGGCCGGAGAACTAAGTTTTAACTTAATTTATTTGCTTTGTTGAATTCAGCCAGATTTAAAGTGCAAATACATCAATAAAAAATTACACAGGAACAGGGAATTATACACAAGTTAAAATTCAATTCAATTTAGAGCGCCAAAACATTACACCACTCATGGCGTTTTACAGTGTTGAACATTCAGAGAGAGTCCATAAGTAATGGGCGAGGAAAAACTCCCTATAATTACAACGTACATCGTACTAACGTACATTAGTGTTAAATCTTACTTGTGAAAAGTAATCCCCCGATTCCTATTTTCGACGGTCCACTCATTTGAGCAGGAATACGCTGAACACCAGCCCGACATCCTTGTTTTCTTCTGTAGACGCTACCTGTCAACTGTTGCTGTCAAATGCTTCTCGCCGGCAGCACGCCACTCCAAGATGGCGGCCGAATTTCTCGCGTCACAGCAGGCAATCCTGCGTTTATGTTATAAGATGTCTATGATCGTACCCCCAGATCATCTTCTCAGTGAAGGCGGCAACTGCAAATGGAGCCACCGTCGTCTTCAGGGAAGAGAAAGATGTACTGATAACCATAAATGCTACCAGGTTTGACATGTTTATGGTAAGCTGTATTATTTGCATACTGACAGTGAGCCTGATGATAAATGCAATGCATGTCACGACATACAGACATGGCACGAGATATAAGGCCACTGTAACTACGTTGATGCCCTAAAGCTGCAGAATGTAGTTGATGGTATGCAAATTAAGGGCAAAACATGTAGGCCAGAGAGTGCGAGGTTTGCATTCAGAGGAAATTTCCCTAAACAAGAAATAGAAACCCTGATGCCAGAGCAGAGGCTCCCTTACAGTTGGTACACACAGATCTTGCAGGTCCTGTAGAGTCTTCAGATGGTTACAAATATGCACATGTGTCATTCATCGATGATTACTCAGGCAGTGTTTGTATATTTTCTGAAAAAGAAAAGCGACACAGTACAAGCTACGGAAAAGTTCCTAGCGGATGTATCTCCGTACGAGGAAGTAAAATGCCTCCGATCAGATAACGGAACAGAGTTTATGGGTAAGGATTTCCAAACACTGATGAGACCAAATAAAATCGGACATTATTTTTATTTTATTTATTTATTTTTCCAAATCAACACTGTGAATAAATATATCATTACTGTGTCTGCCTAATATATGGTGAATTTCACTAATTTCAAAATCAACATTTGAATAAATATCTTATTACTGTGTGTCTGCCTATATATATATATTTCATGAATTTCTGTTATTCATATAACAAGGAAAATGCATAATAGAACATAAATATTGATAGAAAGGTTTGCAGTAATTTTATAATTGTATCTTTGCAAACCATAAGTGGTGAAGCAGATTTGGCGGGGGACATAATTAGGCCATGCATAACCAACACATAGACGTAACATTTTCTTACATTTTCTGTAATTTAACGTCGGCCATCATCATTAATGTATTTTAAATTGTTTTCATACTTAGATATGATGGCCAGAAAAATGTAACATTAATTTACATGTGTTATTTTAAGTTGGTTCAGTGCAATTGACTCCCATTATTTTTCGGCGTTTTCCTTTAGTTTTCAGTCCATAATGGACGTAACAGTAACAGACTGAACTACCTTGATGCGTAGGCATGTGACGTCACACCTATATGGGTGCCTAAACAGGCCAAGCCAGTATATGACATCCCTCCTTTCCTGGGAAATAAACTTCAAGTTATTTTAAATGTAAAAATATGAACGAATAAAAACAGTATCAAAACATTCCTTATCCAAACACATACCCAGATACTCTGTATGCTTGAACATTAATTGGAACCATGCATTAATTCTCTATTAACACACATATTCACTTTTGAACTGTTAACACATTAACATTTTAAACATATTCATGTCACTCTTGCACCATCAAACAACATTGTCACTGAACTTGACTTGGTTGTTTTTTTTCACACTTTACTCAAGTCTATGTGATCACATAGTCCGCCAGCCTTGGTGGTAATCGTCTCTCTCTTGGAGGCCTGCTAGCCTCTGGGGTATCAAAGCTGGTGATGCTCTGCTGTGTGTTTTGGGCAACCAGTGTCTCTCTGTTTGATGTGCAGTCCTCAGGTCATCTGGTGATGCCTCCGCTCCAGCGTCTGTCTCATGAGCGCTGGTGTATCGCTTCACAAATGTTGTATTTGTTGTATTGGTTTCCATAAAGGGGGAAGAGGTGGAGATAGTCGATACCTGCAAGTTCCTTGGGGTGCACCTAAACAACAAACTGGACTGGTCTGACAATACTGAGGCCCTCTTATCTTATCTTATCTTATCTTATCTTATCTTATTTCTGGTGTATCTGGCTCCAGCCGGAGACTCGACAATAACTTGGTTCCCTGATTTGCTCACCACCTTGTGTGGCGTTGCGTTGAATGGTGTAGTCAGTTTGTCCATCTTTTCTTGTCTCACCAGGACAGTGTCACCGACATTGACATTTGAATACCTGGCGTGACGGCGTTCACCAGCATAAATCTTTGATTGTCCTTTCTGTTCCACGTCTCTGTCTCTTACCTCCCGATCACCGTGTGCTGCTGTAATGCTTGGCAACTTCCCCCTCATTTCCCGCTTGAAGAATAACTCAGCGGGACTCTTCCCAGTTGTCGGGTGATCGATGCTCCTGTATACGGTGACATACTTCCTGAGTTCCCGCTTCCAGTCAAGTCCATCTGAGACAGCGATGCGAATCCTGTTCATCAACGAGGCGTTTTGACGTTCCACCTCGCCGTTTGCCTGCGTCCATCGTGGCGCTGTTTTCACATGCTTGATTCCGTTGCTGTCACAGTACTCGCTGAACTCCTCCGACTTGAACTGAGGACCCTGATCCGACCTCAGTGTGACAGGACGTCCATGTCGACTGGAGATTGTCTCCAGACTATCTATCTGTCTTTTGACGTGGTTGTGGATTTCAACACGTCATATTCGTAGTAGCGGCTATAGTAGTCCACTACAACTAGAATTGAGTCACCTGTTGGCAGTGGTCCGAGTAAGTCAATGGCTACCTCTTGCCAGGGCCCTTCAGGTAACTGTGTTGACCTCAAAGGTTCTGGTGCGTCTGGGTGAGCAACGACTTGGCACCTGTGGCATGATTTACAATGGCTCTCGGCTGCTTTGTCAATGCCTGGCCACCAGACTTTGCTCCTGAGGTGCTGTTTAGTTCCGACAATCCCTAAGTGTCCTTTGTGTGCTAGTGACAGAGCGCGTGCCCGCAGTGCTTGTGGTAACACAATGCGTGTTCCATGTAGAACCAGCTGCCCTATCACACAAAATTCACTAGCCACCACAGCATATGCTGTGCACTTCTCAAAGTGTCCACTAGCAATAGCTTTACGCACCTCAGTCAGCTCCTCATCGTGGGCTGATGCCTCCTCAACCTCCCGGACTGTCAGAGCTCGGGGTGTGGCACTCAGCGCCACGAATCTCACATACTCGTCGGATCCGTGTGCGTGCTTCTGTCTTAGTGCACTGTTCCCCAGCAGACGCGATAGTGGGTCTGCTATGTTCTGTTTGCCTGAGATATGTATTATTCTGTGCTACTGGTGTCACCTCTGGGTCTATGTGTAGCTTTATCTGCTTTGTTTTTAGGGGGTAGCTTCCCTACCCCCTAAAATACAGTCGGGTATGTGGGTTTATGCAATTTCCCTCAGGGATCATTAAAGTATGTCTGTCTGTCTGTCTGGATATTGCTGCTGGAGTGATTGATTCAGGTCTCTGACGGCTGATATGTTGGCACTTATTTTCAGTACACCTAGTTTCATGGCCAACTCTTTTCCCAATAGTGGTTCTCCATCACCTGTGATTACTATGAACTCTGCTTGTTCACTGCGCTGTCCTATTTTAACTTTGCATGTGAACGCTCCTTTAATGGGTAAAGGTTGGTTGGATGAGAAGGAAAATAGTTTCCTTTCCGGCTTTGGGACATATGAGTGACATTTGATTTTTTCTGATTTTAAACCCTCCCATGTCTTCTCATCTATCACGTTACAGTTAGCCCCTGAGTCAACAAGCATCCTCAAACCAACTCCTCCCACATTCATGTTAAGCCTCTCTGACCTGTTTGTATCACTCAGTACAAAAGCATAATCATGTTCTTCTGTCTCTATGTTATGAACCTTTTCTTTTCCTGTTGCACCTTTTGTTTTACATTGTTTAGCAAAATGGTCTCTACTGTTACTCTTGCGACATGTCCTTGTGCTGGGACATTTGGGGTCCTTCCCAAAGTGGTCTGCATGTCCGCATCTGATGTTTTGTCCATTTTTCTTCCGTCTGCGCCCGGTTTCCATTGTCCTCTCTTCAGATAATTCCCTCCTTTCTGTGTGACACGATTCACCGAAGCGTCTGCTTTCCCCTCCCTCACAGACATCTCTGCCATTTGTCCTTCAATCTGCTCACACTGTGCCGCCAACTTGAGAGTGCGAGCAAGCACCAAGCCACGCCCTTCTTCTAGAGGTTTAGGGCGAATGTAGCTCGACGTGCATTTGCTAATAATTGCATCTCGAATCTGGTCGTTTTTGTCCCTACCAAAGTTACAGTCCCTTGCTGCACGTCTCAAGCATGTGGCGAATTGTTGTACCGTCTCCCCCTGATTTTGAGAGATTTTGTGAAATGTCTGTCGGGCGAAAGTAGCATTTATCTGAGGCACGAAATATCTGTTCAAAGCTGCAACAGCTCCATCATAATCAGTCACTCATCCCGTGTTGTCCAGCGTCGTAAATATGTCCTGTGTGTCTGGTCCTGCCTGATGAAAAAGAAGTGCTCTCCGTCGCTGTTTCACTGCATCCTCGGTGTCATCTCCAATAATCAGACCTTTTCCATCAGGAAACAGTTCAAATGACATTAGCCATCTTGTCCACCGCGGCCCCAAAGTCACGGGGTCGGAGTAGCAATCGAACGCCGGTATACATGCTGTCTTCTCCATGCTGCCGCGCTAGCTTGCTACAACTGTCCGCTAAACTTTCAGATCTAACTCACTTCACCGTTAGCTCCACTTAGCTTAGGTGCAGTATATCCCATCCTCGTTGCCATTGTTCTGTTCATTGTTCTGTTATTTGCACCTTTATACTTATTTAGGTGTTCTTGTTTAAAGTATCCAGACAACACGTTGTTACTCAAAGCCCAACGCGGCTCTGCTTTATTCCACACGTAACAGACTGAACTACCTTGATGCATAGGCAGGTGACGTCACACCTGTATGGATGCCTAAACATGCCAAACCAGTATATGACAACGCCATGTTCGGCTAATATATGATCGCTCTTCATCGCATAATTTATCCTGAGTGCAACGTGCTGCAACAACAGACGAATGAAGAATAACTCAACAAGGCCGATTTAGGCCTATATATATATTGTATTTGAATAGCAACATCGGCATTACTATGGAGATCATGACGAAGACGATGTAGAGTGAGTCGGCATGTGCAGGCCTGAACTGCGCTGTATGACCATTGAGCGCAGATAAACAGTAAAATGTAGCTGAGACAGTAGAGGGGTTAGAAACCCATTGAAAATAGCCTATTTATTTCATTTATTTCAAACTATGAAAGTTTAAAATGTTTTTAAAAAAAAAGTTGCTTGCACTGTTTCTCATCCAACAAGAACAAGACCAAGGAGGAGCACCAGAGCAGAGAGAACCTGCTGGCTGAAAACAAAGTGCTGAAGAAGCAGAAAGAAGAGCTTATTCTGGGGTTTAAGAAGCAACTCAAGCTGATAGATATTCTTAAAAGACAAAAGGTACATTTCCTGGCTACTTACTTAGAATCGTGTATCATGACTAAAGTCTGTTACAGTTGTTTGTTCCTAATTAGTGTGACTTGTTTTTGCATTGGAACAGATGCATTTTGAAGCTGCCAAGGTGTTGTCCTTCACTGAAGACGAGTTCATCAAGGCGCTGGACTGGGGGAAGTCGTAGAGACTTTATTTTATTGGATGTGGTACACGTGACCCTCCTCGGGTCTCCTGAATGCGTTTAAAAGTGTGATTTAAAAGTTATATTGGTCTTTGTCACGATGTAACTTTTTTGTTTTGTTTTCATGTTTTGTTTTCATAATCATTTTCCTGTTGAATAATAAAGTTGATTGACAGAGTAAGAAAATTTAAATCCTTTTTTTTATTTTATCATATAGTTATTTTCATAGACATCTTGGTTATTTTAGTGTGTATTAGGCATAGACATCCTATTAGGATGACATAGGATGTCTATGGTATTAGGTGTGTGAGCTAACAGGATGTAGGCTCGCGAGATTCGGGCTGGCCTCGCGAGACAACATATGTGCTGAGATGGAAAGCCTCGCGTGACATTGCATGTCGGGGGGCCCTGGAATTGACTATAGTTAAATACTTAATCAAAGTAAAATTAAATAGTTAGTTACCAATATTAAAATGTAACTGCTCCCCGTATAATGATCGGACAAATAACAAATACATGTTAGCAAAAACATAGCTTGTTGTTTTCGTGAACCGAGAAAACCAAAGAAAATTAAAAGTAACAGCGACACCCAGAGGTTAAGAAATAAACAGAAAGTTAAAATACAATAATGAACCACTTCCTGATGTTGCCCATTTCGATGACGCCTTTCGGCACAGGCGAGATGCAGTCTCCAGATATGAACACTTTAAACTTTCAAGAACGCCTATTAATGGTGTCGAACGAACTAAACACTGAGCAGCTGATGAAAATGTTATTCTTATGCCACTTCATCGGGAGAGCCATTCGGGAAAGGATCACGACGGGCTACGAACTTTTTGAGATCCTAATTCAACAGAGAAAGATTTCAGCCGACGATACGGACCTCTTGAGACGGCTCCTGGTCGAGGCCGGCCGCGGGGACCTATCGGATATACTGACCGACGGTACGGAGAACCGTGGGGCTTCTCCAAAAGAACAGAACGACGCCGAAGGAGGTGGGATGTGTGTGTGTGTGTGTGTGTGTGTGTGGGGTGGGTGGGGTGGGTGGGGGGGGGGTGTGGTGTGGTGTGGTGTGTGTGTGTTGTGGTGTGGTCAGTAGCGGTTCTACATTGAATTACGCCCCGGGCGAGATTCACTCCGAGCGCCCCCACCCCCCCAAAAAAACTTTTTTTTTTACACAAACTGTCGTCGCAGTCCCGTGTCCCCCCCACCCACAGCTGCAGGGGGCGACAACTTGCCAATTCCCCACATAGTGACATGATAGATAGACTAAAGAGAAGCGCTTCGCGGCGCAGATTATTAGTTATTGTTATTATTATTTTTAAGTTCTCGTGCCGCCCCACCCCCCCAAAGTGCCGCCCCGGGCGGCTGCCCGTGCCTTAAACCGCCAGTGTGTGTGTGTGTGTGTGTGTGTGTGTGTGTGTGTGTGTGTGTGTGTGTGTGTGTGTGTGTGTGTGTGTGTGTGTGTCCTATACAGTTAAAAATAAACAGCGATTTTGTGTGCTTGCAGGGAAAATTATTTTGGCCGCAGAGGTGATTGCTAAACATCTCGGGAGAAACTGGCGCAAACTGGCCCGCAAGCTTCGCTTGCCACCGGTCAAACTGCAGAACATCGACAATAAGAATCTGGACCTGGAGGATGTCACCATGGAGATGATCCAGGAGTGGAGGAAGGATAAGGGATGTGAAGCCAGTGTAGAACAACTCTTGGTCGCCCTCAGAGAATGTCAGCTCGTTCTCATAGCTGAAAAAGTGGAGGACGAGTTGGCTAAAGAGCAAAAATAGCACAACGTTCCTCTTTGCAATGTAACCAAATGGTGGTCGTTTGGTTTTGGATGGCGGAGACCCAACGAGGTGGAGACAGCAGAGGGATGGATTGGTTAGGAAGGCCACCACTAAACAGGGCGGCACTCACTGCATGCTATGAATGGTCTGGTTTAGGTTTCATTATGATAGATAGCTATACTTTGTTGATGTTGATCCCAGGCTGGGAAATTACGGAATCCATTACATGACGGATCTATGATTTAAACATCTCATCGCTTTATCATTTTATTGTCTTTTTTTTAAAGGTATTTTCAAAGCAAACATTCTGAATAGAAGAAAGCCTAATGTTGGCATTGTTATGAATTGCTTAAATGATGATCAATTGACTTGTGAATGTTGGAATTCTGCATAGATCCCTTATTACCAAACCTGTTGGGTATATACATGTGAAATTACGATCAATACCTGGAAAGTATTTTTGTAGTACGAGGATTTTGTTTGGTGAAGCCTACGTTTAATACAATGTATTTTTTACAACTACATGGTGCTTTTGACCCTGACATTTTCTTTTTCGTCTTGCAGTCTGGATGACTTGAGTGGGAGTTTAGTGAGACTTCTACTGTTGTCTGCATTTGATATCTACTGTGAAATGAATACAAACATGAACACGCTAATGAGACATAGGTTAATTTATTGTTACTATAGCTTGGCTGTCTCCAAATTCAGTTGATATCTGCTCTCAGCTGAAGTTCATGGCGAAGGTTAAGCTTCATTTCTGTAGTGGGTGACATGGAAAGAAACATTCTGAATAGACTTGCATGAATCTGGTGCATGAGCTAAATAATTTAACCAGCACAAGCATATTTCTATCTTTGAAATAAAAACATCTTTAAATCTCCATGTTGCGTCTTCCTTTGTTCACGCCCTGCTATGCTTGATAAACGGTTTCCTGAAATGGCAGCGCAATACATTGTTGACTCACAGCACTTGTAGAGGTTGTTGAGCCGGATGATGTCATTCTGACTCATCTGGGTGGCCTGGCCGAAGGCAACATTGCTGTTTGGGATGGGCACCATGGTGGGGCGGTTGTTCTTGGTGAAGGCATACCTGGGTGGTGGGAGAAGGTTGAGCTGAGTGTGCTTTTGTTGTCGTTAATTGCCGGGTAATTAATCTGTGGTAACTGATTGGCCATGGGCTGATACAAATCGAGTCCTGAAGCTACGGGCCTCCTGACCTCTCGTACTGCATGACAGAGTTGTAGTCGTAAGGAGTGCCCTGGTTGAGAGTGGCGATCTTGTCGAAGTTGTACTTCATGTCTGAAGAGACGAGCGGAGAGATTCACAACGTGAAGCAAATGACGAAAAAAATTAAACACAAAAATATGAGAGGTCGCCACAGAAACATCGGACCATCGGTTGGTGGCAGAAGGAGAGGGAGAGTGACGGGGCCATCACCGTCCGTGCGTCATGTGGCTGGGCTGAAAAGCGGGGGGCTCTCTGGGGCTCCCCCTATACGCACCATCGATGATGTTCTCCCACTGCACCCGGATGTGGTTGTCCCTGTCCGAGCGGGTCTGCTCGTGGTTGAAGCCCAGGGCGTGGAGCAGCTCGTGCTGCACGGTACCGTGGTACAGACAGCCCTGCCGGCTCAGAGACACCACCTGCTTGCCCCCCTGACGACCTACCCAGGAGTAGCAGCTGGAGAAACAGTCAATGTCAATGTCAGCCTGCCTCCGACTAGTTCAGCTCAAGGGGCCAAGTTATTAAAAAGCACACTGGCTATGATCTCCTCTGTAGGCCTACCTACAGTTATAAAATTACATAATGTATATTTGTTGCTCAATGTAGGCCTATAAAGGGAAATGTGTTTAAACTAGTTTAACTTGTGGATTAGGACTGTGTTTTCTGCACAATTTTGTAAGTGAGCAGCAGTTGTATGAGGGCAGGGCGGCGGAGCTGGGCGGCCGGCTCTCTCACCCACTCAGGGATTCGATGCTGAGCCATTCAACGTCGTTGCTCTGGGTGGGCCGGAAACGGATGCAGGACACAGCGGAGAAGGATTCCAGACCGCGGGTGATGATGGCCTTTTCACGGGAAGCTGCCAAGTCAGGCATAGAGGGTGAGATGGGATGGAGCATCCGTCAGTCATCCCAGATGGGAAATTAAGAAGCAAAGTTTCTGACGATGCTGTGTTGCAAAAATTCCTGTCATATATACATTGTGCATATTGTTAGTTTGAGGTTGTATTTAATATTTGATATAAACTCTCTTTGCTTCTGACAATTTTATAGAATTAACAAACAGATATATCATTGCTATTTTTAAATCACCCGGTATGAAGTCAGAAAACAAGCGTGCATTTGTTGTGTGCTATCGTGCACCGCCCGTTAAGTCCGATCCAATGGAGAAGCCATGAACACCTCAATGAAGGACAATGAAGGAATGAAGGAATGAAGGACCTCAGAAGGGCCCCAGACACAGCGATGCTCACAGAAGTGGTTGGTGATATAGTAGGGGATGTAGACATTGCCGTCGGTCCACTTTCTCCACAGGCAGCCGCGTGACGTGCAGGGGTCTGCGTTCCTCTCGGCCTCTGAGTGGACGGCGATGTCTCCGTCCACCACGGTGGGCTCGTCAGAGTCAGGGGCTGCAGCAGGGTCCGAGGCGGGTGTGTGGTTAAGAACACCAGGGCCCGTGATGGCTGAATGAATTGTAACATGCGGACAGCGCTTTTTGTGGCTGAGTGGTGTGGACAGGCTTACTGCGGTCCCTGTTGGCCCTCTCCAACAGCTCTCCAACAGAGAGTTCCTGAGACAGGTCCTCCTCGCGGGCGACGACCTCTGCACAGAACCAAGTCAAGCAAATGGCTGACGATCCCTGAGATATCAACACCCGTAGCAATGTAAGATAAATATGTGTTTGTATATTTGTTCATTCGTGACCATGTTGAGGTCTTTGAAGTACTTTGATGCTACTCTCATGCACTCATGAAGTCACATCCCTCCTGTGTTTGCTGTGCCCTAATAACCAAGACACACACTGGTTGCTATGCTAAGTATGTAATGTAATGTAATGTAATCAACCATGCCATGGGGCTTGATTTACCTTCCTGTATGCATCCATTGAGAGACATGAAAGGAAAGAGGATCACAACAATTCATTAAATGCATGACGCAGCCACCTCCTCACTTCCTCAAAAGCACACCTTTTTTTTTTCAGCATAGCAAGCAAAACTTCCGTTACTACACAGTCTACCTCAGTCTGCCCCTGCACCAGAGCAGAGGAAGCCAGCAGCAGAGCAAACACAGCCCAAGACATCCTGGCCATCATGGTAGCAACAAATTTCTGGTGAGAGAGAGAGAGAGAGAGAGAGAGAGAGAGAGAGAGAGAGAGAGAGAGAGAGAGAGAGAGAGAGAGAGAGAGAGAGAGAGAGAGAGAGAGAGAGAGAGAGAGAGAGAGAGAGAGAGAGAGAGAGAGAGAGAGAGAGAGAGAGAGGAGAGAGAGAGAGAGAGAGAGAGAGAGAGAGAGATTGAGAGAGAGAGAGGGAGATACAGTTAGTAATGTCGTTCTAGTACTAAATCATGCTGTGCAACAGTGCAAAGCAATAGCAGTTGGTGTTTATTCTCAAATTTGCATCTATACTCTCTCCTAATGAAATAAAAAAATGCATTTCTGGTAGAGGGATAGCCTTCTTCTTCTGTAGAGCAGAGCAGGAGAAAGGCCTTACCTGAAAGCTCAGAAACAGGCTGGGGTAGTTTTCTCATCAGACTGGGCGGTGGTTTTATACCCAGTATATATACAGTGTGTGATGGGACATCTATGGGAGTGTTTTAAAAAAAAAAAGAAATTATTGCTGAGAATCCTTGCAGCCTGTGTGAAATACTGCACATGTTTGGGGGTGCACACGGGGATATGTTTGTAATCTTTGTATACGGTGATGTTGATCCGCCTTTGCTTTTGTGTTCCCACACAGTGAGGTCCTAATCTTACTTTCCCCCAGCTACAGCAGAGCCGCCAGTTCCATCAAAATCACAAACACACACACCACGATGCTACATACTCCTCATGCTAAATCATCGATGCCAGCAGCTTCTAACCCGCTTCAAACATAGTGAATACAATCCATAAAATACCTTCATAAAATTATCTTTTTTAACATATATCACCTTTCTTGAATCCAATGTGATGTCATGCCTAATAGTAATCTTTACTAAATTGGAGCAGGCAGAAGGGAATCAAATGTTGTATTGAATTTCTTTGTGGTAGCGTGTCAGCCTCTCTCTCTCTCTCTCTTTCTCTCCTCCGCTGCATTTTGTGTCAAGTGCAACAGCAAGAGAGAGAGAGAGAGAGGAGAGAGAGAGAGAGAGACGAGGAGAGAGAGAGAGAGATGAGAGAGAGGGGGGGGGGGGGGGGGGGGGGGGGGGGGGGGCTTATAGTGTTTATTGGTCATTCTTGGTATTTTTAGATCTGGGAACAAAATGTATTCTCTGCATTTGACCCATTCTATGGTACTACTGGTACCTTTTGGCCATTCTGGGCTACCGTAGAAAGTACAAACATGGTGGTGCAACATGGCAGGCTTCATGTAGGACCCGCTCCCCAAAAAGATATTAAGGGCTTATTCTAAGGTACCAAAAATATATTTTTGGGGGGAATTATACACTGAATTAAAACATTATGTAAAATATCTATTAGATACCATGCTAGATGCCACTTAATTCTGCCCACTACACCTATATTCATAATTTTGGAAGTTTTATTATTATTCCACCATTAAAAATATAGCATTAAAGAAAAACAAGGCAAATGGAAAAGAGTTAAGTAAATATACTATACAAAATGATTCTAAATGATGGTGTACAGTTTATGCTGCTGGTATTGAAGTGAAGTATTGGTGTTTTTTAATAACCTTTTATATTACTACTTTTATATAACTATTATATTATATTATACTAGTTATATCTCATATGAATGTGTACTCATTTAAATGCAAATACTGGCCCTGGTTTAATATACACCCTCTGGTGCAACCTAGACACATCATCAGTGATGTAACCTGAGGTCATAGGGTGTTTCGGGTCTCTCAACATCAGACACCGTCGCCCAGGCGACCCAGCCGGGGGTGATCAGACCCCGGCTTGTGTCTAGGTAGCTTGTGTGGCCCACGGATCACCCCTCCTGATCCACAGCCATCTTGATGCCTTCTCAGCAGCATCAGTGGTGTTCTTGATGGCTTTCTTACTGTGCAGTCCCCTTATTCCCAACAACTTGAGGGCTCTGCAGAGTGACTGGCCTGCGAAACCTCGGCATCCAACCTCAATGGGACTGCATCGAGTCTTCCATCCGTTGCGCCGGCATTCGCCTGCCAGCTCCTCATACTTGGCCCTCTTCCTCTCAAATGCCTCCTCCATCCGGTCTTCCCAGGGCACAGTCAACTCCAGCAGTATCACCTGCCTTGTTGATTCTGACATAAGAACCAAGTCCGGCCTAAGTGTGGTCACTGCGATGGTCTCTGGGAATTTAAGCTGTTTCCCCAAGTCCACCTTCAGCTGCCAGTCCCAAGCTGTTGTCAGGAGCCCCCCTGTTTGGCCTGGGCGGTGTTGAGGCTTCTCACCAGATTTAACAAAGGTGATTGAATGCCTAGCTGGCTGTTGCTGCTTGCTGAGTGAGATCCCCGAGCAGATGGTATCTGCTATCACCTTCAGCACCTGGTCGTGGCGCCAACGATAGCGCCCCTCGCCCAGGGCTTTCGGGCAACAGCTTAGGATGTGCTCCAGTGATCCTCTCCTCTGGCACAAAGGGCAAGCAGGTATTTCTGCCAGGCCCCCACAGAAGAGGTTGGATGGGCTGGGGAGGACGTCGTAGACTGACTGGATCAAAAACTTTATCCGGAATGGCTCTGCCTTCCAAAGCTCTGACCAAGAAATCTTCCTATCCAGTGTCTGCTCCCATCTAGTCCACGCCCCCTGTTGTCTCATCCCGACCATCTTGCTTGAGCGGGTCTCCTCCAGCCCTGCTCGAACCTATTCCTGGATAAGCTGCCGCCTCTCCTTCCCCTGGGCCTTGTTGTACCGAGGTCCTGGGTTGCTCCCAAGCCCTGCCCGGCCTGTCGCCACTGCTCCCACCAGAACACCGTGGCGCAGCCGCGCCTCAGCTTGCTCAACCGTCTCCTGGGCTCTCCACTTCCGCCCAGTCCGCACTTCAATCCCAGCTAAGGAGACTTTGGTGTCACTCGAGTCTCTGTACAGCAGCACCTCTCTCGCACGGGTAACTATGAACTCCTCCGACAGACTACTGAAGGGAAGTCGCAGCTTGTTCTTATGCCCATACAAGGCTATGCTGCTGAGGCTTCTTGGTAGGCCCAACCACCTGCGAAGGAAGCTACTTACCTTATGCTCGAAGCCCTCAACGGTCGTTAGTGGGACATCTTAGACCAGTAGTGGCCAGAGGAGGCGTGGCAGAATGCCATGCTGATATATCCATGCTTTATACTTACCTGGCAGCCCTGACTTATCCACCGCCACTAGCCAGTTTCCCAGTTCTCTGCTGGTCGCCTTGAGCGCTGCTTTGTCCCTCAGGGTGCCATCAAAGATCTTCCCCAGGCTCTTCACTGGCTCCTCTGAAACCGATGGAATCTGGACACCTCCCAGCGAGAACCGGAACTTGTCTGTAACCTTCCCCTTCTTCACCACCAGGGAACGGGACTTAGCAGGCTTAAAGCCCATACGCGCCCAGTTAATGAGCCGCTCAAGGCTTTGGAGAACCCACCTACAGCCTGGAACTGATGTTGTAGTAACTGTCAGGTCATCCATAAAAGCTCTGATGGGAGGCTGCCGCACACCTGACTTGGTGAGCGGTCCTCTGCACTCCACCTCCGCTGACTTAACGAGCATGTTCATGGCCAAGGCAAACAAAATCACTGAGACTGTACACCCAGTGATTATGCCTTTCTCCAGCCGATGTGATGCTGATGTTACTGTTCCCGAGGTGACTCTCAAACTGAAAGAGTTGTAATAGTCCAGTATGAGGTCCCTGATCTTAGCTGGAACATGATGCCGGTCAAGCGAGGTCTCCACCAGTTTGTGAGGAATTGACCCGTAAGCATTAGACAGGTCAAGCCACAAAACTGCCAGGTTCCCATTGCCCTCCCGGGCCTCCCGGATGAGCTGAGTAACAACTCCCTTGTGCTCAATGCACCCTGGTACCCTTGGGACCCCCCCCCCTTCTGCACAGAGGTGTCGATGTATGCATTCTTCAGGAAGAACTCTGTCATGCGCCGGGCAACAATGCTGAAGAACACCTTGCCCTCCACACTCAGGAGTGAGATGTTTCTAAACTGCTCGATGGTGCGAGAGTTCTCTTCCTTCGGAATCCATACACCCTCTGCATGCCTCTACTGCTGAGCCACCTTCCCCCTCCTCCAGATGACCCTAAGGATCTTACAGAGTCGCTGCACGAGCCTGGGGCACCTCTTGTAGACAACATATGGTACTCCACTGGGACCTGGAGCTGAGTTGGATCTAGCTGCTCTGACTATGTCCTCAGCTTCTCTCAGGGTTGGCTCCTTGGTGTTAAATGCTGAAGTGGGTTCTGGTGGTGTAATCAGAAAGCTGCAGGGTCCAAGATCCTGCTCCCTTGCGCTGTCGCTGTAAGTTGCCCTGAGGTACTTGTCAACCTCTTGCCTGAAATGAAGGCGGCACGCTTCTTGGCTCTCTCCTTCCCCCTCTTCCTGTGCCATTCAGCACGACGGAGTGTCGTGAGATTCCTCCTTACGATGTTGCGGAGCTCTGCTATACCTACCTTCTCTTCCTCTCTTGCCTGCTTGTACTGCCGTCCTAGCAGTCTAAGCTCTTGCCGCAGCTGGCTGATCTTCTTCTGCCGTCGGTTTGGCTCCCCTGCACCGCTGATCGGGTCGTGCTCCTTGGTGCCAAACCTTTCGACGGCGATGCTGACAATCATTGCACTCATTGTGCACAACTTCTGGTCAGCATCTCCTCTGGCTGTGGCTTCGAGAATCTGATCAACATCCGCATCGAACTGGCACCACTCCTTCACCATGTTGGCCGAAGGCCACTTAACCCGACGGTGTTCTGACTGCATGACTTGGGGTAGGGCTTGTGGGGCGTGGAGGGTCTGGGCACTGTGGGGTGACTCCGGGCCGGGCTCCTCCTGCGTCTCATCAGGCACTGGTCCTGAACGTTGCATCACTTGCCTCCCAGTCAAGCATTTCGTCTTGGTCTGGTGGATCTTAAGACCACGCAGGTTTTTGCAGACTTTACCACATAAGCAAACTGCACTCATAGTCGTAATTCCGTTAGCTTGGGTCAAAACCTGTACGTCCATCCTGTTGGGGTGCTCATCCTCCCCCCCTCTCGGGCACCCCCGGGGGTATAACTCTTTAGGGTTTTCCGTAGCTTATTGTGGGTGCTCCCTCACGGGAGCTGCAGTTTGGGGTGCTAGCCCTCCCTGCCCCGGTTGCTGTCTCTCCAGCTGTCTGCTGCCTCTCCAGCTGTCACCACTCTATTCGTGGTAGTCATCCGGTCTTTCCTGGAGGTCACTGGCTCTGCCAGAATTAACTGGTTTAATATACACCCTCTGGTGCATATTAAACCAGTTAATTCTGGCAGAGCCAGTGAAATTATACTAGTGATATCTCATATGAATGTGTACTCATTTAAATACAAATACTGGCCCTAATACTAATTCATTATTACTAATATTATTACTATTTTTAATGACAATAATAATAATAATAATAATAATAATAATAATAATAATAATAATAATAATAATAATAATAATAGTTCATCAATAATCAATAATTCATTTGCATTTATAAATGCAAATGAAACAAATATAAACAACAACACTTAAAGTTTAGACATATTGTAATGCATATCAAATCAAGTAATACTGACACAGCCACAATTCTCTCCTGTAAGTCTGGTTTAGGAAGTAGAGTTTAAGGAAAATAACAATGGCAACACAAACAAGTTCAAGTTCTTCAAATATCTGGTCCGTTTGTCTGACACCTTATCAGTCACTCAGTATTATCCACCCAGATGCACATGTGTTTCTGGGGTGAAACTGCCCTTCACTTATTCAGAGAGGGCCCTGTGGGTATACTTGTCTAACTTTGCTCAAGATACTCCAGGATTATTTGTGTCATGCATTCACGCATGTGTATGACACTTTTTTTTTTTATACCTTATATTTCAAAAAAGACCTTACCCTAAATGTACTTCTAACCTTAACTTCATATATCTTATGATAGCGTGAGTCAGTGTAGCCATGAAGTCACAGGAAAACAGACAGAACGTTTTTCCATGCATTGTTTATTTGAAGTATACATTATTGCACAATCATAGTTTACTTGAGGTATACGTTATTGTATAATCATAGTTTACTTGAGGTCAACCTTATTGTACAATCATAGTTTATTTGAAGTATACATTATTGTACATTCATAGTTGTTTTGAAGTATACATTATTGTACAATCATAGTTTATTTGAAGTATACATTAATGTACAATCATAGTTTATTTTAAGTATACGTTATTATACAATAATAGTTTACTTGAGGTATGCATTATTGTACAATCATAGTTTACTTGAGGTAACCTTATTGTACAATCATAGTTTATTTGAAGTATGCATTATTGTACAATCATAGTTTACTTGAGGTAACCTTATTGTACAATCATAGTTTATTTGAAGTATGCATTATTGTACAATCATCAGGGTTGCATCAGGGTTGCATCCTGCACCCCTCCACACATCCCTCCGGGCTGACCTCTGCTTCAAGCTGAAAATCATTAACACCCATGGTCAGAGGTAACATATGAGACAATGTGTGTGTGTGTGCGTATGCAAGTATCAAAACTACGCCTCATGTTAGACGTGCATCGATTCAAATCGACGTAAATTACTTTTTTCCGTTTTTTACTGTCATAACACCATTCTTTACGGCATTGAGGTGTGTGTACGAGTGTGTGTGTGTGTGTGTGTACATGGGTGTGGGTGTGCATGCGAGTGTGTGTGTGTGTGTGTGTGTGTGTGTGTGTGTGTGTGTGTGTGCGTGGGTATAGGCTTGCACTCACAGCACTTGTAGAGAGAGTTGAGTCTGGCGACGTCGTTGCGGCTCATTTCCGTAGCTTTCCCAATGGAGACGTTGGCGTTGGGGATGGGCACCATGGTGGGCTTGTTGTTCTTAGAGAAGGCATATCTGAGGAGATTGCAAAGCAGTTAGATACACTCACACATACTGGGATCCAGCCCAAACACAATTTTGATGTGTGTGTGTGTGTGAGCGTTGTTTGTGTGTGTATGCGAGTGTGTGTTTGTGAGTGTGTGTGTGTGTGTGTGTGTGAGAGTGTGTGTGCGTGTGTGCGAGTGTGTGTGTGTGTGTGAGCGTGTGTGTGTGTGTGTGTGTGTGTGTGTGTGTGTGTGTGTGTGTATGTGAGCGTGTGTGTGTGTGTGTGAGCGTGTGTGTGTGTGTGTGTGTCCGAGTGTGTGTGCATGTGTGTGTGTGTGTGTGTGTGTGTGTGTGTGTGAGCTTGTGTGTGTGTGTGTGTGTGTGTAACTCCTCTAACCTATGGTACTGCATGACAGAGTTGTAATCATAGGGAGTTCCCTGGTTCAAGGTGGCCTTCTTTCTGAAGTTGTGCTCCATCCCTTAAACGAGTAATACAAGTGAAGAAAATTAAAAATTTAAAAACACAAACAAACAAAGACACAAATAGAGGTGTTTTAAGAAGGTGAAAGCCCCACCAGACTGGACGTTCTCCAGCACCACCCGGATGTGGTTGTCTCTGTCCGAGCGGGTCTGCTCGTGGTTGAAGCCCAGGGCGTGGAGCAGCTCGTGCTGCACGGTACCGTGGTACAGACAGCCCTGCCGGGCCAAGGACAGAACCTGCTTGCCCCCGCGACGACCGACGGCAGAAAAACAACTGGAAGAAACCCAGGAAGTCAACGTCTTGTACCGAAATCAGAGCGTGAAAGACCGTCTCTAATGGTTCTCTCACCTGCGTCTTAATAGGTAAAGTCTGATTAAGCTGATTAAAATGAACCAATGGTGTTCAATGGTTACAAAAAATTGAGAATGTTTACAAGATGGACATGCCCATGCCCAGCCATTTTTCAAGATGACTGCCCAGTAACAAGTAAATATGCTTGTTTGTATAACGACATGGACATCAGTTATTAACTACCTTTTATTGTTTTGAAGTATAATTGTTTTGTTCATGTATAGGTAGATGTGTGTGCGTCTGTATGGTGTTATTTCACCTATATGTGCGTGTATGTCAAGTGATGCCCAATCTCTCATTTATTTTGATTAGTGATATGAAGGGCCTGTTAGTGTGTGTGAATGAAAAAAAAAAAAAAAAGGTTGTGAGATGGTTTCCGCGTCTCTTACCCTCCCTGAGACTCGATGCTGATCCAGTCTCTGTCGGAGCTTCTGGAGGGCCTGAACCTGATGCAGGAGAACGAGGAGAAGGACTCCAGACCACGCGTGATGATGGCCTTCTCACGGGAGGCTGGCAAGAGAAGAAGGAGACAGCTCTTACACTTCAACCGTATAGGGCTTGTACAAGTCCTCTCAAAAGGACTCCGCCATTTTGAGAGGACTCCAGAGTTGTAGTTTTGACAAATAAATGTAAATATAATACTAGAACTTTGTTTTTCCACATCTCATATGGGAAATGCTGTGGCAATTTCAAACACATCAATCTCTCCCCATAACGATACATAATTTCATGATTCATTACTAAACAATGAGGAAAATAAACATGACTACAACACAATAACATGGCAATATTCCTATGCATGTTTCCCAAATGGATGCTGAGTCATTGCGCTGTGACGTCATGTCATGTCACACGCTTGCGGTAGGAATGCAGGTCTGCCGGGAGTCTGAAACTCACAGTAGTGGTTGTTGATGTAGTATGGGATGTACACGTTGCCGTCCGTCCACCTCCCCCACATACAGCCGCTGGACGTGCACGGATCGGCGTTTCTCTCCGCTTCGCTTGCGATTACGATGTCTCCCTCCGTCAGGACCGGGCCGTCCGCGGAGCGCACTGAATCACACGCACGGACGGACGCACGTTAACTCATCGCGACGCGTGATGCCGGGTGTACCGTGTGACTGACCTGCTGCGTCGTACCGAGGTTGCTGTTGGCTCTCTCCAAGAGCTCGGACACTGTAAGATCTCCCAAAGTGTCCTCCTCCGCTGCATTTTGCGTCAAAGTGCAACAGCAAACTTAAAGTTCCTCATTGCATGAACTGGTCTCCGTGTAAATCAGAATTTTGGGCTTATTGAAAAGAGAAGTAGCCTACTGTATATAGACTGACACTTACCTGCCTGAGGGACCAGTCCAGGAACCAAAAAAAGAAAGAAGAAAATTAGTTAGTTAGAGAACATTTCCATGTCATCTTATCGAATTGTAATATTTCCAGGACCACATAGGTCATAAGGGATGTTGAAAAGGGTATTCATTCACACTTTACATATTACTGACCAATTAAAAGATCTGTAGATGGTGGTGGTGGTCAACATTTACCTCATCATTAGCCCAGCAGTATGGGGACAGCAACAGCAACGTCAACACACTGAACTTAAGCATTTTAACTTCTCTGGGAGTCCTGCAGACAGTAGCGAGTGGAGAGTGTGTGAGTGAGCATGAGAGAGAGAGAGTGTGTGAGAGAGAGAATGAGTGAGAGAGAGATCACTGGGATGGAGGGTAATTAGGATTAAGGCCTATTTTTTTATTTATCTAAAACAAATAAGACTGAGAAACATGGATGAAGGCGCCTACTGGTCTTATAGGGGATCACTACGTTCATTGAACACGATACCATCCCCTGCAACAAAGTCCCCAGTAGGGCTTGAGCGTGTCTTGTAACAGTCGGTCTAGGTGTGCTACTGGATAACGCCACTAGGTGGCGTTGCCTCCTTTTTGGGTTACTTACGCAGCAGACTTCATGTACGCTATGTCTCAAATGCCCTCCGAACTTCCACAAGAAAGGATCACACATAAGACTATCGGTAACGAGTTGGTGTCGGTAACGAGCTGTCTACTTTCTACTGTTCATGTATGAATAGGATTGTAACGCCGTCGAGACCTGGCTTGGTATGGTCGATATTCGTAACTATAAAATAAAGTTATTGGTGCGGAATTCCCCATCTCTCCGTCTGATTACTCGCTGGGCTAACGGCTAACCCTGCTAGCCTCCCCACCTTCACCAAGCTCACGTTACAGTCTGCAGGCCTACTTGAGCAACATGCCCTGCCCACTGCCTGCTGACTTATTACACAGTCTTAATTCACTGAATTAATTAATAGTGCATAGTCGTCAATGGACAAAAACCCATAAAGCAAACAAATGTGAATTCCTCTTACCCAGTAGAAAGCTTGATGAGAGCAAGGCTAAGATGTGAAGATGCTTAGGGTGGGAATGGAGTTTTTATACTGTAGGTGGTCCAGGACCTACACGCACCAGGATTGCAAAATAAGCTGAGGCAGCCGAAATGGCTGTGCTTATCAGGGCACATATTTAGTCAGCACATGGACATAGATGAAAATGTTGTCTGTGGGAAGTTTGTCATATGTTCAACCACGGTTTGACGTTGTAGGGACTAGTTATCACTTCAAAAGGAAATAATGGTAACCTTGAAAAGTTACTGTATATCCAATATCCAGTGGCTACGCAGGGCTCTCTCTGTATTCTGATGTCATTACAAGGTGTCTTAGGCCGTACCCCTCTGTGAAAAGCAACCAGAAGGAACACTGGTCACAAATTGGTGATCTGTTTCGGAACATCTATATAGGAATGCCAATCTTAGTACTCCCGGGAATATTCTTTGAAAATGTGACATAATGTGACAAATGTGATGCCAGGATCCTGTTTGTGTACTTCAGCTCTGCCTTCAACGCAATCCTCCCGGCTCTGCTTCAGGACAAGCTCTCCCAGCTCCATGTGCCCGACTCCACCGGCAGGTGGATCACAGACTTCCTGTCTGACAGGAAGCAGCATGTGAAGCTGGGGAAACATGTCTCTGAATCCCAGTCCGTCAGCACTGGAACCCCTCCCAGGGATGTGTTCTTTCTCCCCTAACAGTTACACCTGCAGTCACCAGTCTGTCAAGCTCCTGAAGTTTGCGGGCGACACCGCGCGCATTGGACTCATCTCTGGTGGGATGAGTCTGCCTACAGGTGGGAGACTGGCCAACTGGTGACCTGGTGCAGCCAGAACAACCTTGAGCTTAACGCTCAAAAGAGAGTGGAGATAGTTGTGGACTTTTGGAGGAGCCCAGCCCCACCCGCCCCCGTCATCCTGTGTCGCTCCCCAGTCAGCTCTGTGGAGTCCTGCCGCTTCCTGGGCACCATCATCGCCCAGGACCTAAAATGGAATCTGAACATCAGATCCCTGACCAAGAATGGACAACAATGGATGTACTTCAATCCCTCCCTTGAATTTTGCTGTAGGCATTACAACAATGCAGAATTTTTACATCTTGTATAACTTTTAACAATTTTTATTTATCTTTTTTGCAAAAACTTTTTTTTTTTCTGGCAATAAAACTTTCTGATTTCTGATTCTGATGCACTACTGCACTCTGAAAAAATCATTAAAACACTAGCTACCTCAACTTACTTTTTAATCTATATCAGACCCCGCCATCGTGTTGCTTGTTAGTTGTAATATCTATTGTTATTGTGTGTGTGTGTATAGTACAGAGGGTGCCTAGCACACAGGGTTTTGTGATGCGTCTAGTGCAGTAGTGCAATAGCTAGAGGCAAGGTGCATGCCTACTTGCCATCTGCTTGCAACCCTCTCGGTTACAGCTTGCTGCTGCTGGCTAGCCCCTGTGGTGAACGGAGAAGCAGCCCTGGGTGTCAGTCTTCCCCTGCCAGTATATACAGTAGCTTCTCCATCACCAAGACTCCTGTCGGGCCGACACGCGGCCACACACGGTCACTGGGTGTCTTGCGACCCCATGCAAATCGACAGGGAATGTTGGCACTGCAGTGGTCCCCAGAGGCGTGATGTGCAGGCCCACGGTGTGGACACGCCCTGGCATCAGCCAACCACTGACCCACTGCCTTGTGGGTTAGTACGGGAGTGCACAAGGCCAGGGGAGCACATCCTGAGAGAAAAGCACCGTGCTTGTCGGCGCTCGTTAGGCGGTCCTCCAAAAAGCTGGAGCTCCGGCAGTCGCCTGCAACCACACTCACCTGAAGGTCGTCTCGAGTCTTCACTCTTGCCACTGGAACATGGTGGGTGCGGCCAAGCATGTGGGGGAAGGAATTGCGCACCCCTTCCCTCACATTAAATCCACTCTTCACGCAGGCTTCAGCTCACCCCTCAAGGTCGTGCAGCAGTTCAGTTCAGCTACTCACACCCACATGCCAAACTGATGATGATATCCAGGCCCGAATCAACAGCGCCTCCTCTGCTTTCGGTAGACTGCGCTGACGTGTGTTTGAAAACAACCACCTGAGACCATCAACAAAAGTGCAGGCTACCGGGCGGTCTGTGTGTCCACACTGCTCTATGGGTCAGAAGCCTGGACTGTCTATCGTCGACACATCAGGCGACTGGACGCATTTAACATCAGGTGCCTCCAGCGCATTCTTGGCATCACCCGGCAGGATCGTGTCCCCCATTGTGATATTCTCCAACGGACTGACACCATAAGCATCGAGGCAACCCTAGCACAGAGGCAACTCCGGTGGGTCGGTCATGTCAACTGGACTCCCGGCTGCTGATTGCCCCATCAGATGCTTTATGGCCAACTCCTGACGGCCAACAGAACGCCGGGTGGCCCACAAAGACCAGCTGAAGTGGACTCTAAAGAGGTGCAACATCAACCCAAATGACCTGGAGTCAGCTGCAGCAAATCGACCATTGTGGCGCTCTCTCTGCCACAATGGGGTCGCACTCCTCGAGGAGAAACGCATCCAACAGCGGATAGCACTGCGCCAGCGAAGACATCTCCATGCTGACCAAGCACCAACTCAGCCTCCTGATCCAGGCCTCACATGTCCTCACTGTGGCAGGACATGTGGTTCACGGATTGGGCTTCATAGTCACCTGCCGTGGCACCGTCGGCAGCAAGACAACCACTGATTACCCAACATAGTAGAAGAAAGCTATGTCATCTTTGACAACGATGGACCCCCTGATGTATAATCATGTATTGTTGATTGTTCACTGTTTACTGTTGCGCACCAACCACCAAGACAAGAGTTCTGAGTTCTGACGCTATCCTATAAACCTGCAGGGCAAACCTGCACCTCGCTAGGCCTACTTCTCCTCAAATATTTGTTCAGCTGTTTGGTATCAGTGGTGTGTTTGTGATAATTAAGCAACAAAGTATTACATTACAATTTCTCATCAACTGATCCAATGTTAACTCATTTTTTTGTGCACTTATATTTCAAGTGTAAAGAAAACACAATGGATTTCTCAAGTCATCTGAACGTCGGAAATCCTCAGATAATCAAAAAACACAAATCATTGTTTTAATTATATATGTTTAATAATGGAGGTTTACATTGTCGATGGCTACACAAAAAATATCCAACAAGATAAATCTTCTTTAAAGGGCATTTAGCAGACGCTTTTGTCCGAAGCGATTTACAATCAGTACATTTGTGGGGTTCGACATGTGAGTTGGAAGAGGGGGATCAAACCACCGACCCTACGGTTTGTGGACGACCCACTCTGTCCCCCCGGTCTACCCACTGAGCTACTGGCATATCTACCTGTTGAAAAGAAAATAACATAATTAAAATAGAAATCACATTTATGCACACACACACACAGAAACACACAGAAACACACACACACACACACACACACACACACACACACACACACACACACACACACACACACTCACACACACACGCACACACACACACACACACACACACACACACACACACACACACACACACACACACACACACACATACTCGTACACACACACACACACATACTTGTGTAACCATATTGGGTATTCAGTTCTCCTTGTTGTAGATGGTGCTGTCTGAAGATACAAAGAATATATTACATATATATCATTAAAGTCAGAAGAGATGAAAGAAAGAGATGAAATTAAGTTTCAAATAAATATCTAAATATACATTAATGAAGATGGCTCGATAGACATATAGACAGACAAACAGAAAGACAAACAGAGAGACAGACAGACAGACAGATCGACCGATAGATGATAGACATATAGACAGTTAGTCAGATAGAATGGTACTCACTACAGCGATAGAGGAGGTTGATCCTGCGGATATCCAGGGCGCTCATCTGGGTAGCCCTCCCAATGACTGCATTGTTATCTGGGATGGGCAATATGGTGGGCTGCTGGTTCCTGGAGAACGCAAACCTGTCGCAGGAATATACAATAAGAATCATGGCTGATCATCAGCTGTCTATTACTAATGCTAATTAACATGGTGTGGATTATTATTGTTACATTTCATTCCCCCTACATTCTGTGTACCACTAATAAGGAGTTTCATGTCAATGTCTCGTAATAAACTGCATCATGTAAGTACAAACTGAAATGGATGACCCTGACTCACCTTCCATAGTGCATGACAGAATTATAGTCATAGGGAGTCCCCAGATTATTTGTCCTGATCCTCTCGAAATTGCGCTCTTGTCCTGGAGAATGAGAATTCCAAACATTGAATAATAATATCATTGTAAAACAATTATCACAAATATCTTAGTATGGGATTGGCTCCAGCCCCCCCCGCGACCCTCGTAGAGGATAAGCGGTCACGATAATGGATGGATGGATGGATCTTAGTATGGGATTGGCTCCAGCCCCCCCGCGACCCTCGTAGAGGATAAGCGGTCACGATAATGGATGGATGGATGGATGGATCTTAGTAATGTTCCCCCTGCAGACCTCGCTGGACGTTCTGCAGCAGGATGCGCACGTTCTGGTCCCGGTCAGAGCGGGTCTGCTCATGGTTGAAGCCCAGGGCGTGCAGCAGCTCATGCTGGACGATGGAGCGGAAGACACACCCGCTGCGGCTCAGGGACACAGCCTGCCCCCCCCCCCGGCGGCCGACGAAGGAGAAGCATCTGGGAGGAAGAGGAAGGAAGGGTTTGAAAGGAGGCTCTTTGTGGTGCAGTGTGCCCTGAAAAACCTGCTGGGGTGTTTACAGTGTTTATTACCTCGCACCATCACTTACACTTTCACTATTCGCATTAATGAACTCTGTGAATCAACTGTTTAAACACTAAATTAACGATTCATTTGTATTTTGGCAATTCTGTATAGCTGCAGCTTGCTGTGTGTCATGTGTGCAATGAAATTGTTAAGTTCTTATTTTGTATGTACATGAATGCATGAAACTGTACGAGGGCGTAAAACGAGGTCCGTACCCTGACAGAGACTGGATGTCCACAAAGTCTCTCTGTCTGTTTAAGGGGGTGAAACGAATGCAGGTGCGGCTTGCAAATGAGTTGAGGCCTTGCATGATGGTGTTTCGTTCTCTGGTGGCTTCATGATAAAGATTTCAGAAAAAGCATCAGGTCATCAAAGGCTGAAAGTCAGATTTGTCTGGACAGCTCTACAAAACATTCTTTACTTGTTTTTTTTCCCCTGCAAAACTAGTATATATCAGTAAACCGTGCCTGAATTTGGAAAACGAAAGTTAATTTTAACTAAATAAAACATTAAAACGTTAAACTATACATCGTATAATACGCCCAAGTATAATTTGTAATTAGCCAGCCTGCTGGACAGGCGGACGAGAGAGACTTACAGAACTGAGAAGCGATGCGGAAAGGAACGTAGACGTTCCCATCCGTCGCCTTGGGCCACAAGCAGCCCCGCGCTGTGCAGGGATCGGCGTTTCTCGAGTCCGTGTCCACCGCAATGTCTCCGAACATCACCAGGGGCTCGTGTTTCCCCTTCCCTGCCAGTAGAAAAAGCAAAGGACGGAGACAAGATCCTCTTTTACATGTGGAAACGCTAAAGCCCTCAAGTATAATGAACAGATAACATTTCAAGTTTAATCATGACAGATGCTCCAAACAAAAACACGTGCAGGGGAAGGGATCCTGTGTCTTGAAATGTTTTTTTTTTTTAATGAAAATAAATTCAAATATGGTTACTCATAGACTCATAGGTGATTCATCATCATACCAACGTTCAGGTTAGCCCTCTCAAGCAGCGTTGAGACAGAGAAGTCTTCATCCTTCACAAGGTCGCCTAAGAAAGGAGAAATGGTTTACATCCAACACCTTTTATGACACTATAAACACTAACCAATTGCATTTTTGTAAAAAAGAAACACCAAACTCACCTGCGTTTTCAGCACTGCTTTCATATGAAGCCTGCAGTTAGACACCAAGTCAAACAGAATAAATAGTGAGTACAGTCACAGTGCCATAACAGTACATAATACCTTTGACTTTTACTGCAAATCTACACATACAAGATTGTGTAGATTCAAGTTACAGCCGATGAATCTCACCTTTATGATGAAGCTCTGGACACAGCAGAGGGTCACCATGAGCAAAGCGACCTGGAGATGGGCGTGCATGATGCTACCTGACCGGGTGATCGCTGGGACTCCTTCGAACATCCTCACCCAGGGCTTGTACATTTATATAGCATTGCCAAGAGATTGTGCCATGCGCATCCAAATATGGATGCGCATGGCATGGGAAACCAGCTAGCCCTGTTGGCTAATTTACCCAGTGTGGTGACAGGTATTGCTGAAGTCAAAGCTGTGGTTTTTGTATTGTCACAACAAAGCCACTTGTTTTCAATAGACAGAAACACAGGAACTAACTTTGAGAAATAATAGTACACCTACAGAAATCAGTAAGTATTAGCTATTATCTAGATATTTGCTAATTTGCTAATATCTAGCCCAATTTATCTGCACATCTATTTTTATTTTTTATTTTTTTATATCTACACCTCAGCAGGACTCGGTTACCAATTGCACTGTTTTATCTTCATCTTCTAATTAGATTAGATTAGATTAGATTAGATTATATTAGATTAGATTAGATTAGATTCAACTTTATTGTCATTGTGCAGAGTACAAGTACAGGGACAAGGAAATGCAGTTGGCGTTCTAACCAGAAGTGCAAATGAGTGATAAAGGTGCAGGTTGAGAGGCAGAATAAGGTGCAGAGTGCAAAATTGAAAAACATGAAAAGTGGCAGTAGTTATTAAAGTGACCGTAATTAACGGTAGTTATTAAAGTGACAGTAAACAGTGCAGGTGGAGGTAATGATTGTTGAGGTAGTAACGGTGCATGGAGGTAGTGATCGTCGAGGTAGTAAACGGTTAACTAACAGTAGCAGAAACAGGCTGTAAACAGTGTAAAAAATGTAAAAAAAAAAAAAAAAATGTAAACAATGTACAAGTAGTGCAAGAAATAATAATATAATACAAGAAAGTGTACAGGTGGTGCAATAGTGCTCTAGTGCAATACAACAGAACGGGTGCAACAGATACAACAGATTGCACTGTTCATCTCAATAATGACTACTATATATACCAATTGCACTGTTCATCTCAAAGATGACTACCATGTATGTATATAGGTTTTCATTTTTCATCTGACCTGATTTTAAGAGCTCGCATATAATCTTATCTTAATTTAGATAAATCTATTTATTGTTTAGTGTATATTGTATATAGTCAAGTTTTTATTGCACTCATCTATCCCCTTGTACTGCTTGTACTGCTGTACTGGTCACTTTGAATTTCTCCTAAGGGTAATACAGGAATATCTTATCGTATCTTATCTTAATCACTACATTTTATTTATCCTTATTTATCATGCCTATGTTGTATGTGTATGTTTGTATGTTTGTATGTTATGTGTGATGTCTCTATGTCTTTTAGCTATACTTGGACCCTGAATTTCCCCTTGGGAATCAATAAAGTTTTTTTAACCTATCTATCTATCTATCTATCTATCTATCTATCTATCTATCTATCTATCTATCTATCTATCTATCTATCTATCTATCTATCAACAATAATAATAATAATAAATCTGATTTATAGCACTTACTATGCAAGACGCATTACATATTGCCTTATCAATCAATCGATCGATCGATCAATCGATCAATCAATCAATCAATCAATCAATCAATCAATCAATCAATCAATCAATCAATCAATCAATCAATCTATCTATCCATCTATCCATCTATCATCTATCTATCTATCTATCTATCTATCTATTTGTTTTTTGTTTTTACAATGTGTGACAGTTGTTAATTGTTTCAAAAAATAATACCATATGCAAAATCATGGCAAAAACAAAATAGGCTTTCCCAACATTGACATGTCAACACTAAAACCTAAAAAAGCATGTAGATGCAACATCACGTTCAGTTCCCCAGTTGTGGTGTAAAATGTGACAATGGCACAATTATGTTTGCACATACTGTTGCTGAAACAGCTGCTTAGGGCACCTGGTCTTTAACACACATCATGGGTGCAAATATTTGCGTCCTTTTTCAAAACAACTGGTTACAAAAGACAAATATTACCTAAATGAATTGATTGGGAGAGTTGAATTTGAATATGAGAGGGTGGATACATCTTTAATGTTCACTAAATACTTCAACATAACATTCCAATCAATACATTATCATTACTTGATTTATCATTGAAACGTACGAAAAGCGGGCGGCACGGTGGTGCAGTGGTTAGCACTGTCGCCTCACAGCAATAGGGTTCTGGGTTCGAATCCACCTGGGACCCGGGACCTTTCTGTGTGGAGTTTGCATGTTCTCCCCGTGCTTGCGTGGGTTCTCTCCGGGTACTCCGGCTTCCTCCCACAGACCAAAAACATGCAGGTTGGGGATTAGGTTAATTGGTGTCTCTAAATTGACCATAGGTGTGTATGTGAGTGTGAATGGTTGTTTGTCTATGTGTGTTAGCCCTGTGATAGGCTGGCGACCTGTCCAGGGTGCACCCCGCCTCTCGCCCGTTGCAGCTGGGATTGGCTCCAGCGACCCTCGTAGAGGATAAGCGGTCACGATAATGGATGGACGTACGAAAAGCAAACATGCAGGAACATTGTCAGCAATATTTTAAAGATTATTAGGCAGTATTGCCATGATCAAGTGTTCTGTTCATTATTATCTAAGTTGTGTTTACTACTATGTACGTGCCATTGTGAATGTATGTGAATGTATATCTCATCAGACTTGAGACTACGGTCAACTGTATTCTCATCAGAATGTGTATGCGATTGATTGTTCAGTTTTCACGTAGGTATTGATGCAAGTGGTCGATGTCGTCGACAGATGGCATCCGCGTGTTCCCAACATGCACAAAACCACGCGAGAAGAAGAAGCAGAAGAAGACGAGACTCTCGCACTTCCTGTGCGTCTCCAGTCGGGGAGCAGAGTCCTCTGTAGCAATGACGGACACGTGTGGACAAATAATCTTGGGGTCCGGACTCACTGTCCTTTCCCACCCTCTAATGTACATTAAAGTGTTGGTGCAGGTAAGCTAGTCCAGTGGCTAAACGCAACAGCGACGTCTATTTCGGAGCCTAGCGGACGTGAGACCGACGCGCAGCTAACTAGCCTAGCCTGTCATTCTGTTACAAGCCAGTGGACAGACGGGGCTGACAGCTCGCTTCGACCATCGCTGCCAAATCCATGACATACAAATACCATACAATACAACACTTATAAATACAACACATGGATGCTGTGTGCAGACGGGGAGTTTTGGAATGGCGTATTGAAGGGCGTACTGTGTGTCGTGCACTTATTAGTGCAGTGTGCGCTAGGCTGGTAGAAACTGAGTAAAGGTCAGAGCCAGCAGTCCGAGCGAACGCGTCATGCACTGCAATACCGTGTTGTGTCATGTTATATTACCACTCGGTTATGTCGATATGGAACAGCGTTGTAGCGTGTGCGGACTGTGGTAGATGGTTTGAAACCTGTGGTTTTTTTTAATGAAGGATGCCCTTTAGCCCAGATCCACCGTGAGGCCGTTTGAACAGGGGACGGCCGACAGGGGTTTTGCACATCTGTAGGTGTGTCGTTAATTATTGACATGCAGCTGTGTCATCGGGTTTATTTGGCGAAAAATAATCTCTACACCTGTATACAAACCAAAATGACGCTTTATGGAGTAAAGCTGAAACGTCACATGATGACAAGCCGTCTGGATTGCTTAAAAGTAGTTTTCTGTTTTGTGTGTTGAGTGCAAATACGTTACAGAGATTGTGTTTGTGTTGTGTGCAAGGTTGGACATGAGCCTCTACCACCAATACTGGGAAGAAACTTGTTTCGCAGGCAAGTCTACCAGCTTCCGGGATTGTTCGCTTATGGTAGGCCTGACTGTTTGACCGCTTGTTTGCGTGCGTATGTGTGTGTGAGTGAGGGACAGGGTACACATTCTGTTATCATCTCATGAGTGTTTGTCTTTTTCAGCAAAACACATCATAAAGATTGATGGCAAAGCTGGGCTGTTCAATGGGCTGGTCCCTCGGCTCTGTGCCAGCACAATCGGCACTGTTGTCCACAGCAACATATTGCAGGTGAGTCTCACTCGGTCCTATTTCATTAACATGACCTCACCAAATGCCATAGATGTGCATTCAGAGTAGGCTTCGGCTACTCTGATCATATCATAATGCAATACAATATTTGTCTAAAGACGTGTAGCCTACATTTAGTTCATCTTATGTGTTGTCATGTTTGGTAAAGATTGTATTTATCTGGCTGTATCATAACACGCAAAATTAAGGGAGGCAATGTCGTATACAAAGCAATAAAACATAGTGATTTAGTCCTGTAATGTTACTTTATTTTCTGAACCAGGCTACCTCACCCGTAGTACGTAGTGTCTGTATGTGGAATTTGCCAGAAATATAGAAGGCAATTGGTACGTCAATATATTCAAAACATTTTAAATTAAGATTTTGACTTCACCGTTTGACGAAGATGGTAAAGCTTTATTTATATAGCACATTTCCTAACTAAAAGCTACAACATGCTTGACAGGATGTATCACATAAGTAATCACAAAATCGATACATAAGACCATGACAATGTTTGGGGAACATGCATATACATAGAGCTGTTAAATCAAGGAGACCCCAGTATTTACACACAGAACAGGAACAGGCAGAAATATACAGTGGTAAAAACAAGGGGAGAAAAGGACACCCAGTATTAATAAAAAGCCTGTCTAACACATTTTTCTGTTACAGAAATGCCATGAACGAGGGCAGTTTGAGGTAAGTTAATGACTTCAGGTGATTGAACTATAATATCATGTTGACTTTACCAAATTGCTCTGAGTATAGTATTAGGGTCAGGTTGGAGTGCTACGATCAGACCCCCAAGTTGTGTTGAAAGTGTGAGTGCCTGTCCTCTCTGCCAGGTGCTGGGAGCCTGCCAGAAGGCTGAGGGGGGCTCCCTACAACACGTTCTCAATGAGGTAATTCAACATGGATGCTTCACTACTGTGCACACTTTCAAAGGCATGGCGGTTGAACGAGGACTGGTGCCGTGAGCCATGGAAGCGTGTGTCAGATTTCTCCAGTTCTTGAGTTGCTCTCGCTAACGCATTACTTTTTACAAATAGAACTGGTATAGCCGCATTAGCTCAACATTGAACCGATCAGTAATTGATTGGAATAATTCAAGGTAACCATTACTACTTTGTATAGCATTTTCTATTCGATATTTTCTAAAGAAATTGAAATAAAAAAAAAAAAGTGAAAATTAAATATAAAGATCTATGTCGATCTTCGATTTGTGAATGAGTGTCACCTTTTTGACCACAAGTCATAGGAGGGCTATTAAAAGTGAATAGTGTTGATGAACGTTCTTGGGGTGAATTGTATGGTCACCAAAATGCTGAATGTATTGTGCAGTTTCAGTAGTGTCCTGGTTGACGTCACAGGCCGTTTGTTTCTGTCCCCAACAGACGACCAAAGAGATGATTGCCCGCTCATGTGCCACCGTTGTCACGCACCCCTTGCACGGTAAATCTGCGGTTTCCCTGTCACCGTGTCAGCAGCAGGCTGTGGTTGAAGCGAACCAAGTGGCCTGAGCCTTAAAACACAATCTTTCGCGGGTAGTTTGCCAGTACGGAATTCGTGAGCATCTCGGGATGGCATTCCCCGGGTATTTGAGCAGTACGACTGCGTTGTTTTGTAGGTGTTAACTGTGCACCAATTCAGCTTAAAACTCGGTTCAGCACCTGTTTGATGATAAACATTCAGGTGATTGAAGACTGAATGCAGAAGTGGCCAGATGTGCAGTGTACAATACAAATGAACATAGGGCAGGTACAGAGCATGAAAAAACAAACAATGCTAATGTTTATTAATTGAGGACCTTGTGTGGGGAATCTTCTTCACAAGTAAGGTCCTTCAGATCACATTCATAATGCATTTCCTCACATATTAAATCAGGAAATGGTTGGAGTTTTCAATGTGCATTTTATCAGTGAATAACCAACAAGTCTCCCAGTGCATCAACTCCTCTAATAGTCAAACGTTGGTTCAGATATTTTCCTTCGTAAGGAAATGTATTGGTTTAGGTGCAGTGTGTAGAATTTAGCAGAACAGACTTTGCAGAAATTAAATATGTACATAGTAGCCTTTTAATTAGTGTATAATCCCATGGAATTAGGAATCCTTGTGCTTTTGTTACCTTGGCGTGAGCCCTTTATATCTACATGGGGAGTGGGCCCTCTTCTGTGGAGCTGCCATGCTGCACCACCATGGTTCTAGAGCAGCCCAGAAAGGCTCCAGAGAGACTAAAGCGCTATCACGATGTGGAACAATTCATTACAGTTGCTCTCTCAAGTGATGACCCCGAGTTTTATATAGACTATTGATTGATTGAGACTGAAGACTGAATCAATAATGACAATTTATAAATCTGTCAAGAACCTCATCACTTAACGCTTGGCTACTCAATGCTGTCGTAGACGATCAATTTCAATATCAAGAAGTACCTATTGGCGCCTTACAGGCCACCGTAGCTCCTACGTCGTTGGGGGCGGGGCGGTAGTGATTTGGTTGCACCAAATCACTGCTACCACTGCTACCTCACTGGTAAATGCCACTGAATCCTTGTAGCATCTGCTTCAAATGATTTCACCTTGCCAGCTCTTTGTGTAAATGATGTTGCGTGTGACTAGCAAAACGTCCCAAGCACAACCCTAAACGTTCATCCCTTCATCCCTTTCCACCAGTGATCACTCTGCGGTGCATGGTTCAGTTCATTGGGCGAGAAACCAAGTACAGGTACGTGTAACGACTCACGCCTCGTTAGGGAGAGCGGGGGGGGGACGGCAGAAGGTGTGAACGTGTCTTCCTGTCGTCCGCAGCGGTGTCTTTGATTCCGTCGTCACCATTTACAGAGAAGAAGGGGTCCTGGGCTTCTTCGCGTGAGTTCACGTTGACTCTTTCCTGTTGATCTGTAGACTTGAGCTAACTCTTGTTGTTGAATTACTTCGTCCGTTTGTTACCAACTCAAACCAGTGGCTTCACACCAGATGGGGAGGACATGTTGTGAGGGTTTAAACGTGTTGAGTGTTCTCCTCCCGTCAGTGGCCTGATCCCCCGTCTACTGGGGGACATCCTGTCTCTGTGGATCTGTAACCTGCTGGCTCACTTCATCAACACATACGCCATTGATGACTCGGTACGGTGTCGTCTTTTTATCCACTTGTGCATGTTTCAGTTTGGGGTCAGAGGTTAAAGTCGTGTATCTGAATAATGTTTTGATGAACTGGGTTCTAAAATACATCATTGTGCTGACCGGTTCTTCGAAGCATTCCAAGGCCAGTAGTCGGCCTAACCTTTTTTTTCGAAACGTAAAGGTCATGTTCCTATTTTGTCGCAGATGAGCCACACGGGGGAAATCAAGAACTGTTCTCAGGCTGTGACCGGGGTAGGTGTCAATAGTCTTGAACAACAACAAAAGCTGCAATGAACGCACTCTTTCTTCCAGTGTTTTTTGTATGCACCTTATCGTTCATCTATCGCTCTCTTGCAGTTCTTTGCCAGTATGCTCACCTACCCGTTCGTGCTGGTGTCAAACCTCATGGCGGTCAACAATTGCGGGTAAGTTGTTGCAAATAAAAATACACAACTAAATTGCTGCTGATGTCTTTCCACCATGTTAAAAAAGGTCTGTCATATATGATATCGTGGTCTTTCATACGTGGACTTAAATCGCTGTGGGGATGTCTTAACTGGTAGAGAAAGGTCCGTGTGGTAACACTGGTTGTCTCATCTAGTGACGGTCATCTGTCCTCCTCACAGGCTAGCTGGTGGCCTGCCTCCCTATGCCTCAGTATACCCTACCTGGGTGGACTGCTGGATGCATCTAAGCAGAGAGGTAGCGCATGCAAGCACACACACTCCGCTCTGTGAACAGTATGTGAAGTCGATGCCTATTTAAGTGACGGTTTTATTTATAAGTGGCTGTGCTTAGAGTACCTTTTTGGTAACTGCGTTTACATGCCTGCCCTTTTGGGTGTATAAACATGGACCCCTCCATATGATCACAGTACGTTTTGGATTCAGTGTGTCGAGTTGTAACCCAGAGCTTCTCTACTTCTCCCTCCAGGGCAACATGAGCAGAGGAAACAGTTTGTTCTTCCGGAAGCTTCCTGTAGGAAAGACGTATGCCATTGACCAAAAAAGATTTTTTTAAGTCTAGTGGGATCTGATCAGGTAGACTAACTGTATTGATATAAAATAACTGATAACATGTTCCTGAGCTGGGGTTGAATAGAGGGCATCCAATATTTCAAAGCACTTGTCAAAGTTGATTTATTATTATTTGTTTTATGTCCGCCATTATGGAATTAACAACGATACATTCTTTTACATTAAGGTCTGCATTTTTCTTTTCATGATGATTAATATTTAAAGCCTGACACTAAATGGTTTCAAAGCATCCAACATCTTTCGCCTCTCACTGTGGCGATTCACAAAGTCTCACCAGCCCAGTGACTAACCTGACCACCCTGTACAATGTTTAACGGGACTTTCCCCAAAGATGCGGTGGGATCTTTTTCGCTTTGGTTTGCCTAAAAGCAATGTCTAATTCTGCATGTGTTGGTGTGTAATATTTGATGGGTTAATTGGGAACGTGAGACCTCCCGTTGTCATGTGGTCTTGTACTTGCGTGTTTTTGTCATGCCTGAAACATCACCGTTTGGGGCCCTGGCTCCGAGAGTAGTAATTGCTAATGGCTCTGTGGATGTTCAGAGAACGCTAGGCTCCTCACAGGAGATGAGGAGAGTAGATGACCATACCTCCTGGCCTTCTCAAAGTAGTGGAATGCTTGTATGAACTTATTCTGACTGAGCAAAATAAAAAATTAAAATTATGCTTTTTTAAAAATGTCTTCGGTTTTTTTTTATCCAGTATTTAATGACATTTAACGTGAAAAGATTCTGTTAATGAGAAGAAAGCACTCTGCTCTCTAAGGTACTTCCCAAATCGGAAATGCAAGAAACCTGCAACCCTTTGGAATGTGTTGTATTCACACCTATGGTGCAGCTATGATAATGGTGAGTTCATGATTGATTGACAGGCAGGATGGATTCCCCAAACCAAACCTGGAGGAGATGCCTTGATGGTTCAAAAATGAGACCTTGGCCAAAATCTAAATTGTCTCATAGGTGCACATTGAACCAGAACTGACTCCCAGAACATTTTACTTAATAATAGTTGATGGATGGCTATGGCATTTCTAACAAATTACATTTATCTGATACTTGTACAAACATGGCGGGATGTATGTCATTACACATGTAATTTGATTACAAATTATGCTTTTGTATTCATTTGAAATGTATCAATACAAAAAACAAACAAACAGTAGAACTCGTGCAACCCAGTGAAGTTGCGCAAGTGATCGTCACATGATTCTCTAAAGTAAATACTAGCAACAGGTTCGTCTAGTCCGCCTGGGCAGTCCTGTGATCAGTGTGAATGTGTGCCGTCAAAGCCTTCCGGTTGGGGAAGGAGAGGCTACACTGCATGCACATGTGGCGCTTGGTGTGCTCCCACCGGACGCGGCTGTTGCCAGGCGGTCCTGTTGGATAAAGAACAGAAATCAACTCTTAATGCAATTGAGCAGCCAAACACCCTGCATGCATCTGAGGGGGGCCTACCCCCCAGGGCCTTGCAGTTGCCGTTTATGATTGACTTCAGTCAGTGCAAGGTAGTGTTGTGCAAGTTAGGAAAGGCAGGAAATTGAACAATGGAAAACGATTATAAAACATCCACATTATCTGAACGAGTCACAGAGATGTGGGGAAGGATAACATGTTATTGGTGTTTCATTAGTTATGAGGCTAGAGTCACCTTGGTTCTTCTTCCAAACGGCTGCAGAGGAAGTGGGAGCATGAGGAGCAGACTGTAGCTGAGGTGGGGCTTGGGAGTGACCCTGGGGTAGGGGCTGAACTTGGCACTGACCCTGGTGCTCCGCCTGGCCATCAAACGGCAGCAGATTGGCAGTTGGCTTTTCGCCCTCCAAACTTGTAAAGGACGAAACAAAGTCCTGGGTCTGAATCTGCGACGGTTCCTGGTTCAGCTGCTGGAAAGAGAGAGGCTCTTGGGAATTCATTAGAGGGTTGGAACACTGGTCTAGATGAGGGGGGGCAGCAACATGTTGGCTGTGAGGAGTGACTTGCATAGGGTCGGCAGCTGCGTCTCCCTGTGGGGTAGCCTGTTCGTTGCAGTTCTCCCTGACTGCAAGGGGGTAGTCTGGTGGGGCCTCGGAGGGTGCTTGGACCTGCATCTGCTCATTCTTCATCCTCGCCCGGGACACTTTGGAGCAAGTGTGCAGATGTGTGAGCAGGCCGCGGTAGGACTTAAGTTTGGCACGGCAGCTTTCACATCTGCAAAAAAGTTTTAAATAAAAAGTGTGTAAAAAGGTAGCTCAATATTTAGATAATGTCCATCCACATCCAGAGCCCAGATAGAGACCTACTTACAGGAAGAAAATATTTGGTTTGTGATGAAGCCTCAAATGTTGCATCAATTGCTGCATGTCCGGAAAAGAGTCACTGCAACCAATCGATGAGCAGAGCAGGACTTTTCCTTGGCCGAGGCAATGCATAATTACAGCCATAAATTCATATGAGGGAAAGAGGGGAAAATGTACAATGTTAGATGGACACTCTTGACAGTCAGTGGAACGAAGACGTTGACTTTACCATGACATGCATAGGAATCTACAGATCACTGTCCCATCCCAACCTGGAATAGACTCGGCAGGAATCTCATGGTCCTTAATGTGGCTTTCGAGGGCAACCGTGTCCGTGTACACACGCTTGCACCCGTAGAGCGGACAGTTCTTTCTTCGGTTCACTGCAATAGAAGTACATGCATTGACAACATACAATAATTTGTATATAGTTAGTGGTTTGTCAACGCTTAGCGGTTGACAATATTTTCATTTAAGACCCAGGCCAGCCCCTTCAAATGTTACGCACCCTCTGTATCCTGGGTCATAGTTGACATACTTTCTGCAAATAAGATGCTGCTACAATAACGAAACCCGATGAGCAACACACAATGGCAGACACAAGGCTACGTGCAGCAACAGGCTGCGCACGCACCTCAAATGAGCCTGTACCCCGGAAGCGGAAGCGGACCCGGTCGGTGGCTCCAGTGTTGTGCAGCCCATGGTGTAAAGTTGAGGTAAATTCAGTAGATGCTCTATGTTCATCGCAAATAGGTAAATCGTGATCATCGCTGGTATGAGTCCATGGTAATTGCATGTCGTTAATGTATGTAGTGCATGCTATCTTTAATAGTTGCACAGTCTCCCCTGTGAGCAGCACTTCCGAAGCTGTAAGCAGAACGTGAACGCCGTTTTCCATTTGACTCGATTTCAAGTTCACCTGCATGTTTTGTTATATCCAGTCAAATGTAAGACTGTGAGACTGTTATTACATTTGCTGATCGTTACGAGTCACTGCATGTAAAGATAGTCACATCTCCCAGGTGGCCCAGACACCATCAGTGTACGGATTCCGCAATGTGTGAACATTGCACAAAAGCAACTTAAATATTTCACCCTTCAAATTTGACACGACCCTTGTTCCCTTTGGTTCTTTATACATCATATATTTTAAACTCCAATCATGAACAAATGAAAACACTTTTGCATGTACAACCATCAGTATTTCAGTCTTGACTTTTCACTCTTCCCCCCACAGTTTCTGATTGCACATCAGCGCGATGGACCCATGTGCTAAAGTTATCACGTCTAAATCAAACATCCCTCCGTACTATCAAGCCATCCTGTGAGTCCACAAGTCCAGTGAGATACCATCTTATGCAGCTCTTGTAACATACACATACAGATAGCACACAAGGAGTATACATAGTTATACTTTATTGATCCCAAGCTGGGAAATTACAGAGTATGCACTGTACATTAATACTAGGTTAGGTTACGGTAAGCTGGTGGGACCCATCTGTGCATGATGCTCACTGTTCTGAGAGTGCGCTCTAGGATATGATCTTTACGTCATTATTATAATAAAAATAATAATACTGCTCACCTCCCTACAGCTTTGCAACCATCAGTACATCGTGTACATTTGCATTAGATGTGGGGAACTAATAAGATGAAAGACTTTCAGAAATCACTGATAGAAATGCCCAAAGCCCACCTCTGTTTGTTGGTTTCTTGTGCAGGTTGGGTCCGTTTACCTCCTCGATAAGAGACCTCAGCACAGGAGCATTACTTCCAGGTTAGTTATGTGTACTTTTCTCATCGGGCAGTAGACTGCTACATTTTTCTTTAAGGGTTATATAATTCTCTATTAGTCTATTTATAATCTAGTCAAGCATAAACATACATTTGGTGCTTTGACCCTTGACACCCAGTTCTGCGTTCCAGGCGTTGCCCCCTAGCCCACAAGACGCCATGTGTGATCGGTATTCCGGTTCCGCCCGGGACCCGTCCAACTGCAATGTGGTCAAGGTGCCAGGTGACCTGGAGCTGAGTGACTCTGACCCCGAAGACCCAGGGGCTGGCCCCCCCCTCGACGCGGAGGTCAAAGAGTTGAATTCCTCCAGTGAGGACGATGATGACGAAGAGGCGGTCCGGACGGGTGGCGTGGGGCGCCCGTCTCCCTCGGCACCGCTCAGCAACTTCAGCCTGAAGGGGGGCAGCAGCAGCTTCTCCTTTCGCAGCCGCAACATCTTTGACTGCCTGGATGGCGTCGCCAAGGAGACCTCCTCCAAGCTGGGCCAGGACAACGTCATCGACGGGGTCTTCGTCAGGCCCCCGCCGCCACCGCCGCTCGCCAGTGGCAAAAAGCCCGGCGGGCCCCAGGGGGGCCGGAAGCGCCACGTCACAGAGGGGTCCGGAGACCCGGTCCCGGTCCGAAGGGGAACCCCAGACTATCTGCTGCACCCCGAGCGCTGGACCCGCTACAGCCTGGAGGAGGTGGCGGAGACCAGTGACAGCCGCAACAGAAGCGTGGCGCTGCAGTACCTCCTCAGCCTGCAGCAGAGGAAGGAGCAGGGCCCGGGGCCCGAGGGGGAGCGCTTCGTTCCCCCCGACCCGTCCTGCGGTCCGGCTGCCGAGAGCAGTCAGGGTAGCATCGGCCCCTCGCCACACAGGATCATCTTCTCCAGGCCTCGCGGGGGCACCGGGAGGGAGCAGAAGGCGGACCAGGGGAACGCGGCCTCAGACGGAGGAGGGCGAAAGGGAGGGCTCAGCCACCTGCAGGAGGAGGAGGAAGACGACGACGATGGGCAACACCAAGTGGAAGACCTGGACACCAGCCCGGCGTCCGTGCCTCTGAGAGCTGAGCAGAGGAAAAGGAAGTGGGGGCATGGCGTAGGAGGGGGGGGGAGGGTTCTGGAGGCGGAGGAGAGGGAGGATGACGATGACGTTGAGAAGAAGGATGAAGAGAGCGAACCAGAAGTTCAACCGGGATTCGCCTCCTTCAGGAAGGCTCACCGCAAGAACTACAGGAAGACATCGGAGCAGGAGGATGAATGATGATGGGACTGCTGTTCTGGACCACCTGTGGAGTCTCTACTTGTCTCACTCCATCGAGTGGAGCTCGATAACAAAGTGTTTCCCTTTGGAGAATACCACTTAATGGTTGGGATGTATTTGTGTGCTAACTGTAGTGTATTGCTGTACAGAAGTTATTTTATAATAAAAATGCTTTTTGCAAGCAAACCCAACTAATTAGATATTTTCCAGAGTATTTTATTTTTTTCAATGTCGAATCAGGGGTATCTCTCCCCGTATTTCAAACCTCATACCTTGTGAAACTGCGCTGTTGAAATTGAATGAAGGACAGAGATGGGAACAATCTTTCGACATCTATCATAAAATTAGGCCTAATTAATTGAAAACTGAACTTCATAGACTTTTCTTAATTATTTGGGCATTTTGGCAATAATAGGATCTGCTTGTGTTTTGCAGTGTGGTCGACCAACCTCCTTCAACATGAGAAATCTAACCTTCCCTGAGAGCCATACACCACCTATCAATAATAAAGTGAAATGAAAAGTAATCAGAATTTAGTCTTATTTGTTGATAAATACAATATGAATAAAATAGTATTCATGAACAATGTAAAATATATTAGATTCAGTTATATTAATAAAGATTGCAAAATACACGTTTTTGTTATAATGAAAAAAAGTGCATTCAACATCAAATTTAAATATTGTTGAAACAACATGTGGTGGTTGACTCAATGTTGGAAACAAACAAGACTCTTCTTAAATATTAATTTGAGTAATCATGCTGGACGGGACGCTAGGCCAATACCAATGAAAACAGCCCATGTTTTTTTAAATCTTATGTGCACCGTTATGTATGGTGCACACAGACACAGACACGCTCCTCTTCCAGCTCGGGGGTTGTTACCGTGTTTCACCAACCCATTTTCTGAGACCCCTCTCAGACCCCTTTTTGCACATTGACTCCTAATTCGAGTCACGTCCTGGCCCGATATCCCAGTAAACCTCTACCTGTCACCAGCTCTTCCTCTATCAGAGGTTAATTGAGCATCAATTCAGCATTCATTTGCAACAAGTCTTCCGTGGAGATGAAAAGCCCGGCCACTGTGAGACCAAATGATGGCGTAATAGGGTCAAATTAGCACACATTTCAGTAAGATTGTGTTCTTACAATGAGTCTTAATATTGTGTTCGACATTCTGCAGCACCTATTTGTAAAGGCCTTCAACGAACACGGCGAACTAACCGCACTGTGGGTAAGAAAATAAATTGACTATTGATAGGCCTATATTAACACATTACTATTATATATACATAAGTATTATATAGAGGCCTATACATCATTGGTTGCTAAACTGCTCCGAATGCTCTATCATAACTCTTTAAAAAGACAGCGTGTGTGTGTGTGTGTGTGTGTGTGTGTGTGTGTGTGTGTGTGTGTGTGTGTGTGTGTGTGTGTGTGTGTGTGTGTGTGTGCGTGCGTGCGTGCGTGTGTGAAATATTTTTTTATAAGCCCATCTATGCTGGTATGCGGTTAAACGGTATTTGAATGCTACCGTTTTGTGGTGCACTTTCAGGACACTGTTTTGCAAGTGTAATGACCACCTTACCCAGGAGATCCTATTGACAATGTTCATTTGCCTTCGTGCAGATCGGTGCGGTATTTACCTTGGCGTGGTTCACAAGCGCCCCCGCATGCGCACTGCGAGTCGCACCTCTATCCACACGCTCCTGAAGGTGACATCAGAGTCCAGGTGAGGGGAATCAGCAAACTACCTACAACTTCAAAATGCGGAAGTGAGTTTTTTGGTGAGGTGTTTCTTAGTGTAGAAAACAGATGCGTGACCGGGTATCCGAAACCACTGGGCACGAAGAGTAATGTGCGCGCCTGGATGTGATCGCGTCTTCTGTCCGGAATTGTGAGAAAACTTCGGTCGTCAACATGAACTTCCCGACCGAGGAGGTAAGAAGACAACCTGTCGACAGTGTGCCCATGCCATTGTCGTGGATTGCAAAAACTTTTTAGTACATTTAAAGTTTTTTAATTCACGTTTTCTGTCACTCTCGAGGCTATAGGCTATATATGTATATAGTACTGGGGGTTTTATTTGGCTCTTTATTTATATATATATTGTCTGAAAAGGTGGAACCTGCAACCTGAAACTCTGTTGATGGAGACTCGTGTCTGAGGGCAACATTCATGGGAGAAAACAAGTGTCACAGACAGAGCGGTCCTGTGCTGCCTGGCCCCTGGGTCCGCCTGGTTTTAAACCTCCCTGTTCTTTTGACGCCTTGGCATTCCTGTTCGTTATAGTTGTACATTGATGACGTTGTAAGCGGGGACATGGCCAAACAAAATGAGTGAGTTGAAGAGTGAGACAGGTTGCAGGTTTCGAAGTCGGACAAGACAGGACCTGTATTTGTGTGTGTGTGTGTGTGTGTGTGTGTGTGTGTGTGTGTGTGTGTGTGTGTGTGTGTGTGTGTTTGTGTGTGTGTATGTGTGTGTGTGTGTGTGTGTGTGTGTGTGAGTGTGAGTGACTGTGAGTGACTGATAAATGGAGTGTGTGGTGTTAATCCGGTCTTTCTGTGTACTAGGAAGACGTTGAGCTTCTGGACCGTCCTCTGCCAGTGTTGGTGAGAACTCACTCGACGCAAATAATAACACCGTGGTCATGTGATGACATTTTATTCACATGCAACTCACTAATGCACGACACAAACGCAACATTTTATTATGTATAATCCTGTATCCGAGTAGTAGCAAGGATGATTTATTCACAGTTCTAATCTGCCAGTGCGTGTGTTCTACTCGTACTTTATCCAGAACATGACTGCCTTTAGAAAGCACTGTCAGCCTCTGGGCTGATCCTTGGCTAGCAACAGATCCGCAGATAAGGCTCAGAGAGATGGTAGAGTCCTTCGAGAAGTTATTTTGGCGTGGCTATTTTATGCTACACAGAAACGTACAATGAACCACATAACCTGAAAACATGACATGAAAACCTCTGCCAACACGTGAACGACATGTGCACACAACACACGTGATAAGTCTTGTGCCGTTAGCCGTTAGCTGATCTGGGGCACCTGGGCTGGGTTCCCCTGGGGAGGAAGAGTGAAGGCGCTGGACGCTGTGCAGGCGAACCCTCCTTCCTCCTCTTAGTGAAGACGAGGAGTGCGCTCTACCACACACTCCCCCCCCCCCCCCCCCCCCCCCCCCCCCCCCCCCTCGGCCCTCCACTAAGGCCTTGACCGGCCCCCAGGCTCCACCAGAACATTAAGACCAGTCTGTTACTTATCTTGGACCTTCAGCTACTGAATGCTGCAGGGACACTTGGTGCAGTCGCGGCTGGAGCCATATATCAATGAATTCATGCATTAATTCATACACACATTAATTCATACATCGTTTAATTCATATCCATGTGTTTGATAGACTATCAACGTTTATATTTATTGACAGATATGCTCATCATTCACTGTTCCAGAGATCCAGTGCAGATATCCAGGGCCAGCTGTGTTTTACTTTATCTCTGTTCTTGTTCCATTTTTGTTTTTATAATCTTGGTTTGGTTCTGTACTTTTACTCTTACCTGAAGTCTCCTTGCGGTGTTAATAAAGGTTTATCTTATCTTTACAAGCAATCTGACAAAAGGAATATGGCTGAACAGTACTACGCACTGTCTCTTGTTATTTATCTTACCAGATGGGCACACAGTTCAACTAGATACCGGGCCTTGTGTGTGATAAGCTTATATCAGAAGAGTGTTTCCAAGCCCCTGAATGCAGCACTGACTCTTCAGAAAGCCTGTAATGCGTCAGTGCTGTATGGCAGGTTTTATACCGACAGCATTCCTGTGACCCATTTCTTTGCGAGCTTAATTAAATGTCAGAGTGATAAGATCCAACATGTGTCATTTGCAAAACGACTGGCCTTTTCAATAGCAGGCCTTGTCAAACCAGAAACAAATTGCAGGCACCCATAAAACGGTTGATAACATCAGTAAGATGGATAGAAACACTTTTCTTAGGACTTGCACAGCCACATACCTCACTCACGCAAAGCTATGTTTATATTTAGCAGAAGTGTTGTTTCTTAGCATTGTTAGCTGAGGGTTGGGGAGTTCAGTAGCAGTGCGCAGTAGCAGTGTGCAGTAGCCTAGCGTGAATGCATGAAGGTGTATGTAACTGGTCTGGTCATGGGTCTATCCCCAGGGCCCTGCACTCTGCTCAGTGAAGGGTATTGTTGACAGCATAAGGCATGCATAGACAGTGCTTCAAAAGGTTTCGCTATTAGCAGACATATTCAGTGTGTGCTTTATGTCTCCCTTTGGGTATGATTGATGGCCTGGAGCGCAAAAGCAAACAAACACAATTGTTTTATTTGTGATAGACTTCCAAATGGGGTTTTCAACACATTGACATGTGTGCCAATTGCAGTTATAGTAACTGACTATCACACATGCATTCATGCTGAGCTAATGGGAACTCCCAGTCGGTGGGCCTCAATGCTTGTGTCGTTAGAGTCAGTGCGCCTTAATGCTTGTGTCGTTAGAGTCAGTGCGCCTTAATGCTTGTGTCGTTAGAGTCAGTGCGCCTTAATGCTTGTGTTGTTAGAGTCAGTGCGCCTTAATGCTTGTGTTGTTAGAGTCAGTGCGCCTTAATTCTTGTGCCGTTTGAGTCAGTGCGCCTTAATGCTTGTGTCGTTAGAGTCAGTGCCTTAATGCTTGTGTTGTTAAGAGTCTGTGCACCTTAAAGGGATAGTTTGGAATTTTGGACATAACCCACAGACAAGTTAGCCTGTATGTTATTTATCATTGGAAGTTACCGGCAGGCAGAAACTAATCCCTCAAACATGCGATGATTAATGCGATGCAAGGTTAGTTTTATTTGTAACATTATTCTATCAACACAGGCATTTACACTGTGGAGTGGGTAAGACTGTTTTTATTAACAGGCTAGCCGAATCCGTTGACTTGCGCTAGCCTAGCACCAGCGAACTCTGCAACTAGAAGAACTGAATGAAATTTGTTGAAAACTTCTCCAATGATAAATATCACAGAGGCTAACTTGGAAATGAGGTCCTACGTCCAAAATTCCGAACTGCCCCTTTAATGCTTGTGTCAGTAGAGTCAGTGCGCCTTAATGCTTGTGTTGTCAGAGTCAGTGTGTCCTGATGCTTGTGTTGTTAGAGTCAGTGTGTCCTGATGCTTGTGTTGTCAGAGTCAGTGTGTCCTGATGCTTGTGTTGTTAGAGTCCGTGTGTCATGATGCTTGTGTTGTTAGAGTCAGTGTGTCCTGATGCTTGTGTTGTCAGAGTCAGTGTGTCCTGATGCTTGTGTTGTTAGAGTCAGTGTGTCCTGATGCTTGTGTTGTTAGAGTCTGTGTGTCCTGATGCTTGTGTTGTTAGAGTCAGTGTGTCCTGATGCTTGTGTTGTCAGAGTCAGTGTGTCCTGATGCTTGTGTTGTTAGAGTCAGTGTGTCCTGATGCTTGTGTTGTTAGAGTCAGTGTGTCCTGATGCTTGTGTTGTCAGAGTCAGTGTGTCCTGATGCTTGTGTTGTCAGAGTCAGTGTGTCCTGATGCTTGTGTTGTTAGAGTCAGTGTGTCCTGATGCTTGTGTTGTTAGAGTCAGTGTGTCCTGATGCTTGTGTTGTTAGAGTCAGTGTGTCCTGATGCTTGTGTTGTTAGAGTCAGTGTGTCCTGATGTTTGTGTCGTAAGAGTCAGTGCGCCTTAATCCTTGTGTCGGTAGAGTCAGTGCGCCTTAATGCTTGTGTCTTAAGAGTCAGTGCGCCTTAATCCATGTGTTGTCAGAGTCAGTGTGTCCTGATGCTTGTGTTGTTAGAGTCAGTGTGTCCTGATGCTTGTGTTGTGCGTGCGTTGTTTGCCAGGCCACCCCGAGGTCTTACGACTACGTGCTGGTGGCCCATAGAGATGATGACGACGCAGAAGGCCAGGACACTCAGAGGACCCTCAAGCAGAAGGCCTTCATTGACACACTGAAGAAGAAGAACATCAAAGTTATTGTAAGTTACTGTGGTGTTTGCAAACAGTTCTTCAATTTTATTTTAGAAACAACCAATAAACATGGCCTAGTATTGCCACACATGACATAAGACTAGTGGAGCAACGAGTATTTTCATAGGTGATTAATGTAACAATTGCTTCTTCAGTTAATTGATTAATCATTTAGTTAGTTACCAGAGTTCAAACTGATGTCTTAAATGTGCTTTATCAGACAAGCAGCCAACACAAACTAAACTATTCCTTTTGTAATTTTCCATCAAACAAATATATGACTTGCCTTGCCTTGTTCTTACATTGGTGCAGCAGTAGCTCAGTGGGTAGAGCGGGTGGACAGAGCGGGTCGTCCACTAACCGTAGGGTCGGCAGTTCGATCCCCTTGAGCCCCCTCCTCCAAATGTCCACTTGTCGAACCTCACAAATGTACTGATTGTAAGTCGCTTTGGATAAAAGCGTCTGCTAAATGCCCCCTTTACCTTTACATTAAGCAGCAAAGGTTTGTTATTTGTACATGATGACTTCAACGATGGCCGATGGATGCAGCCCTAACTCATCTGCCTCTGAAACATATATTTCACATCATATGTGAGATGTGTTAATTACATTCCGTACTGATATTATATATCATATATCATATTCATCTCATACAGATACAGTATTATATATCAGATCACTATTCTATAGTATTTTTCCAATTCTATTTTTTTCCATATTTATTGTATTTTTATTATTTTTATTATTATTTTTTTTTTGTATTTTTTTTCTAATTTCCCTTCGGATATTAATAAAGTCTCTCTCTATGTCTGTGCCTATGTCTAATGTTACAGCCCTAATACAGACAACGTGATTGTTATGATTGACGTGATTGTCGTGACTGACAACTTTATTACTCTGTTCTTTTAGAAAATCGTCCATGATGACAAGTTATTCTTTGGCCTGCTGGCTCCCAATGAGGTGTTTGAGGACTACAAGTACCTGCTCAAGGTCTCAGATGCCTGCAACTGGATTGGAGACACAAAAGGGACACAGGTTCCCCAGGCTACACGGTAGGACACTTGCATCAAGTACTCACACCCAGCTTCACTCCATGCATGTACGTAATATACACACATTACACCTGTGTAACACATGCATTACATAAGCACGTGCGTATGTTACACACGCATGATTACACACACAGACTTGTCAGAAATATAGAGAGAAGAATGGGAGAGAAATGCTATTGTTTCCTGGAAACTCTCATCTCTGATCATATCCCTTTATCAGAACCGGCTAAAGGACACTCTTTGCTATTCTTTCAGAAAGCCCTCCTGACAAACAGCATGTGTTCCTTTTGATTAAGAACATTCGGGTCGGGTTCCGATTGCAAAGTTCCCTACACCCTATCTATGCCTTACTCCCTAGTTACTGTGCAGAGTACAGAAGTCAATGGGTACTTTACTAAGGGTACTCGTTCTTAACGGTTTCATTTGGAACACCCTGCAGGCAACAGGAGTTTGAACATATTGATTTTGAAGAGTAAAAAATGTTTTGAGCAATCTTAGTTGCGTGAGCATGCCATAAAAATCGTATTTCTTGACTTGAGGAACAAAGACGTAATCAAAGTGTGACTGTTGATAACGTATGCAGGGTGTTCCAAATTGAACCGTCAAGAACGGTTCAATTTGGAACACATACGTTATCAACAGCAGCGTTAACGTCACACTTTGATTACCTCTTAGTTCCTCAAGTCAAGAAATAGGATGCTTATGGCATGCTCACGCAACTAACATTGCCCAAAACAATACGCTCTTCAGAATAAATATTTTCAAACGCCTGCTGCCTGTGGTAAATATATTCTACTATTTAAAAGTATATTTTGATGACTTTGGGACTCTCGCGCTGACGCGTCACTTTGACAGGCGAAGTGAAGCAGCTATGTTCCCTAGCCCCCTATCTACTGTGTAGTTCTCTTTGCAGTGGGCACTGTTAAGACCAACGGAATGGAATCTCACTTAACGTGGTGGAACACCCTGCACAGTCCACATCGCAGTCCACTACGACGCGATCGGAAACGCACACTCGGTTTTCTGTCACTCTCTTAGTCGACTGGCCACTTCATTCCCACCTTCCTATGTGTCAATTATTTCCCCAGCATCCGAATTGTCCACTACATCCTGCGTCACACATATCTTGACAATGGAGGTAAGAAAACAATGTCTTAAAATGCTCATGGTTGTTCTTATTTCAAAGACAAATGTTAAAATGTAAAAATCTGCATGTAGCTATGATGAACTCATGACATTAACCACAACATTCTTTGACCACTTGTGGGCAATACTAAGACCCCACTGTACACTGTACTGTTTTGTTGCCTACATCCATGGTCTCTCTCTCTCTCTCTCTCTCTCTCTCTCTCTCTCTCTCTCTCTCTCTCTCTCTCTCTCTCTCTCTCTCTCTCTCTCTCTCTCTCTCTCTCTCTCTCTCTCTCTCTCTCTCTCTCTCTCTCTCTCTCTCTCTCTCTCTCTCTCTCTCTCTCTCTCTCTCTCTCTCTCTCTCTCTCTCTCTCTCTCTCTCTCTCTCTCTCTCTCTCTCTCCCAGAGGACCTGCATGAGTTGCTGAAGAAACATGTGTTTGAGACCTACTTCTGTCTCCATGAGGTGAGAACCACCAGACATGGAGCTTATTCAGCAAAATCTGGCAGATGTGTGAAAGTGTCAGCACTTACACACACCACCTCCACTATGCATGAGTCAGCCTGCCTATCCAAGGGCTCTAAGGGACTCATGCAGATGCCATATGGGTATCGCCATAGAAGTGCATTAAAAACCCCTCAAACCTCTATGCATTTCAAACCATCTGTGTAGCCTAAAGGTTCTGAGCATTTAACGCAAATGTGTCCCGTGTTCCCTAGAGGAAGAGCCAAAAGGAGCTGAGGAAGAACTGGGCCAGGTGGTCCGGCCTGTTTGTCCAACAGCCGGTTAGCGATGTCAAGTCAGTCCCCTCGCCCTCATCCACCTGTCTCCTCTTTGTCTCCCCCTCTCCTCCTCTCCCCCCCCCTCGCCTCTGGTTCTTCTCTGTCTGCATCCTCTAAAGACACCTGACGTTTGGCAGGGTTTCCATGTGAACGTTCTCTGGGTCTCTGCTCTGAACAGGGTTTACTTTGGGGAGAAAGTGGCGCTGTACTACCTGTGGCTGGGCTGGTACACCATGCTGTTGGTTCCCGCAGCCGTCCTGGGGCTAGTAGTGTTCCTGTATGGCCTCGCCTTCTTCAACAGCAACCCGCTCATGTGAGATTTGCCTTTTTAGAAACAGACTGTCCGTTCGCCAGCGACCTTTCATACATAATCTGTTTAAACCGGTGTATAGAAAACGTGAATGAATTTTGTGTTTTGCAAGTTTCATCAAGTTGCACAAGTCCCCGCGGCCATGAGCTGCTCTCTCTACAGCTCGCTCTTCTGGCCCAGCGTGTTCCTCTACGACGTGATCCTCAGCGGGGAACCTACGTGACCATTGTTTTTCTTTTGCCTCTATTTTCTGCCCGTCTGTCTTATCAGCAAGGAGGTGTGTGAGTCTCAGATCATCATGTGTCCCAGGTGTGACAAAAGGTGCGGCGTGTGGAAGCTGTCAGACACCTGTATGTACGCCAAGGTTAGCTGAGCATGTTTTAATTCTTGGAGATACCACACCATACGAGCAGCAATGTATGTTTCATTATGCGCTTACATAAATACAATTACGACTTTTTGCCCTCAATGAGGCTGAAATAAACAATAGGAAAAAAATATGTATAAATATTTATACATATTTAAACATATATATATTTTATATATACATTTATATATAAAATATTTATATACATTTATATAAATATTTAAGCATAATACGCAGCACATCAAAACAAGAATATTAACAAAAGCATGCCTTTTGCCTTTGCAAATTACAGGTCAGCCATCTTTTTGACAATGAGGGCACTGTGGCATTTGCCATGTTCATGGCAATATGGGGTGAGTGTCACCATGTGATCCACACAATCACCACGCTCTGTCCCTCACCCTGGCCAGTTTCGCCAGACCATACACTTGAAACAAATCCGTGATTGGGGTGTTCACATAGGCACCCCAATCACCCTAAACCTAACCCTAACCCTGGGACAGCCGAACCGCTGTCCCATGTGGCTCTGTGGCGTCGTCCATCTTGTTGTGGCCAGAGTCCCAGAGTCCTTGACCGCATGTCTTGTCCCCCTCAGCCACGCTGTTCCTGGAGCTGTGGAAGAGGCGCCGGGCCGCCTGCGTGTCCGAGTGGAAGGTGTACGACTGGTGCGAGGAAGAGGTACCCGGAACGCGCCGCTCCCATAAGGCTGGGTTGTGCTTCGGTTATGCTTCCGCGTCGCCGCAACGCTGGGGGGTTGCGGACCCTTAACGGACCCTTTACAGACCCTTTACGGACCCTTTACGTCCTTGACGTGCACCTCCTAAAAATCCTAGACGCGCATTGAGGCGACGCAATGCCAACGCAGCGGCTTTGGCTGTGATTGGTCCGCGCACTACATTGGCTGGAGATCGCTTTTCCGGTTTCCACTCGTAAACACCGCCACGGTGTAAACACAGCCTTGATAAATGCTTTGACTGATTGGCGACAACGTATACGGTATATACAACTTTTGCCTTCATTTCTGTAAACTTTTTTTTAACTCGCTAGTAATCCATCCGTATGTAATGACCAGAATGGTCATTCTGGTCCCTCTACCGGTGTGGTAATGAATTGCATTTCGAGACGTAAACCCCACGTAAACCCCACGCAGAACCATCACGGGCTCATGACTGCGTCCGAGCAACTGCGTGGCCATTGCGTGATCACAACGCAATCCCTACGCAGAAGCATAAACCAGCCTATAGTCTGCCCACCCTGAACCCCACCAAGCTAGCCTAGCCACATTTACACCGATGACTTACACTAAGCACTAGGGCCACATCCGCGCAGTTTCGGATTCAGTGTGTGCCAAGGTTTGTGTTGGCCTTCACGCCGGCTCATGGGCTGAAGCGCTAAAGGGACACTTTTTCACTCGATGGAATTGTTTCTGGACCACAGAGACCAATATATGCATTTATACATTCAGCTGGCGTAGGGTGGACGCGGCCGTCAGGACGGGCACTGATCTTGCATTGATGTCGCACTGACCTCACACTGATCTCACGCTGATCTCGCACTGATCTCGCACTGATCTGTTTGACAGGAGGAGCTGATTCTGGGCATAGTGAACGACCCGGACTGTAAGCCCAAACATTTCAGGCATTCCTACGTCCGCAGCATGCTGGTTCTGATCCTTGTGACACTGATGGTAAGGCACATGCACACACACACACACACACACACACACACACACAGACACACACACACACACACACACACACACAGACACACACATGCACGCACATGCACACACTCACTCACTCACTCACTCACTCATTCACACACACATACAGTATTTTGACAACAATGTTGAAATCCATATTTTCTGTTATATTTTGCTAACGTGTGAGACATGTATTAAGTGTGTCCTTGTGTGTGGTTTTGTACCAGCTGGTGGTGATCATCGGTATCGCCCATGCCATCATAGTGTTCCGCGTGGTCGCGGCCCCCCTGCTGTCAGAGGGCAGCTGGGAGTACATCCACGACCACGCCAACACCATTGCCGTCATGCTGGGAGCCGTGCTGCATTACCTCACCATCCAGATCATGACCCGGGTATATAACCCTGACCCGCTGCCGACGGTTCCACCCTCTATAGCCAAGGACTGGTCTCACTAAGCAGACTACTCTCTGAAGACTGACGGGCAGGGGTGGCGGCCAATGGGGCGTTTCACTTCCTTCCGCTTCATGTTTTTTTTTTGACCAATCACCCTGCTGGAGGCGGGGATCATGAGCGTGGTATTGGTGCTCACAGGCTCGGCCAGCTGTAGTAAACTGTAAAAAAAATAAATAATTTTGTTAATGTTTCAAGTCAACATTGTGCAGACTGGCCACTGCAGAAATCTGCTCACGTGAGCGTTTTTTTTTTTTTTTTTGTCCCAGCTGTCCTACCACATGTAGCATGGTAGGACAGCTGGACTCCAGGTCATTATAAGGTAACTACACTTATTGCTTTTAAGATGCTTTTATGCACTGAGCGTGTGGTCCTTATGGGTTATCCTCTCTGGTTTAATCTAATACCCGTGGCCTTGTACATAAAAAGTAGCAGACTCATAATTAGCGCTGTGAACGACACCTCTGTTGGTCCTCAGAAGATGCTTCTGTGAACAGAAGAACATCTATCCCCCTTTTCTGTTACTCCCCTACCAGGGGGTTGGAGATTGACCCCAATGTCTTTGATCTCTGCACAGGTCAACAGATTGGTGGCCCTCAAGCTGTGTGAATTAGGTAATACACATCAGAACAATGTATGTATAATCAATGCAAATGAATCAGGAATGCAAGTATTATTTTATTTTATTATTTTATAATAAAAAATCTGAAAGAATTAATCATAATCTAGTATGTTAACATAGTCGTGTTAACATGAACAAATGATGATAGGATGATTGATGACGTTTTTTTCTCTTGAAATAGTCAAATGTGAATGTGACCACACTGCGAATGTATACACGGGAGAGAACAGAAAAGCATGAAGTCAACATGTTTGTGTCTCTCCGCAGAGAAAACCCGTTCATTCACTGCCACTGAGAGGAGCTTCACCGTGAAGATGTTCACCTTCCAGTTCTTCACGCTGTTCTCCTCCCTCTTCTATGTGGCCTTCTTCATGGGCAGGTACTGTGTGTGTGTGTGTGTGTGTGTGTGTGTGTGTGTGTGTGTGTGTGTGTGTGTGTGTGTGTGTGTGTGTGTGTGTGTGTGTGTGTGTGTGTGTGTGTGTGTGTGTGTGTGTGTGTGTGTGTGTGTGTGTGTGTGTGTGTGTGTGTGTGTGTGTGTGTGTGTGTGTGTGTGTGTGTGTGTGTGTGTGCGTGTGCATTAGGGGATGGATACCCGACGGTACCCGGTCAGGTTCGGACAAATGTTTAGAAATTATGCTCTGGTTGGGGTCGGGCTCGGTCGTATTTGCGCGATTTGAAATTTTCAATTTACCCGCGCATGTTGCGCTCATCTGTTGAGATTTCCAAATGCCTTGCAGCAAACTTTCATAAACACAGACGTAAATGTGTCATTAGTAAAAAAAAAAAAAAAAAAAAAGACTGTGTCGGGTTCGGACATAAGAAGCTTGATGCCTGTCGGACTTGGGTCGGGTTCGACAGGCACTCTAGTGTGTGTGTGTGTGTGTGTGTGTGTGTGAACAGCCCTCTGCTAACGTCACCGTTTGCCTTCCGCAGGATCAACGGACACCCAGGCAACTACGTGCGTGTGGCCGGCCGCTGGAGGCTGGAGGAGGTGAAACCAGGGTTCCATGCTGTACCTGAAGAGTATTTTTGTTGTTAAATGTATTTAAAGAATATTAGGAACAAAACAATATTTTTTTTTATCGCACTAACTCCAATGTCACAGGTATTGTGTTGATGATGTACTGTCCGCAAGAAACTGTTCTTTTATCATTTTTATATGATCACACTGGAATGCACTTTTGAGACGATCCCTTGTCTTGCTCCTCCAGTGCCACCCCAGTGGGTGTCTGACAGACCTCTTCATCCAGATGGCTGTTGTCATGGTGCTCAAGCAGACGCTAAACAACGTGTTTGAGTTCATTGTGCCGTAAGTAGTGCACTACTGTACACTATACTACAGTGCACTGCACTGCACTGCACAACGGGTGGATACGAGTGTATTCCGGGTTGGGGGAATGAGCCAGTGTGTTGTGCTTCTCAGCTGGCTGAAACGATGCTTTCGGATGAAAACGGCCAAGAGGTTGGAGAGGAAGTGCGGCCACTGCTACAGGAAGGCGTGCCGGGACGAGAGCGGCCGCGTGGAGCCGTGCGACGTCTGCAAGCTGCAGGACTGGCTGCGGAACTACCACCTGGCTGACACCAACGCCTTCAACCTCTTCAATGAGTTCCTGGAGATGGGTGTGGCCTCCCGTCTCCCAATGTCCTCTGCTTTCTAGTACTACTGTCCTCTCCTTTCTAGTACTACTGTACTCTCTGATTATTACTACTGTCCTCTCCTTTATTAGTACTGTCCTCTCCTTTCTATTACTACTGTCCTCTCCTTTCTATTACTACTGTCCTCTCCTTTCTATTACTACTGTCCTCTCTGATTATTACTACTGTCCTCTCCTTTATTAGTACTGTCCTCTCCTTTCTATTACTACTGTCCTCTCCTTTCTATTACTACTGTCCTCTCTGATTATTACTACTGTCCTCTCTGATTATTACTACTGTCCTCTCCTTTCTATTACTACTGTCCTCTGCTTTCTAGTACTACTGTCCTCTCCTTTCTAGTACTACTGTCCTCTCCTTTATTAGTACTGTCCTCTCCTTTCTAGTACTACTGTCCTCTGCTTTCTATTACTACTGTCCTCTCCTTTATTAGTACTGTCCTCTCCTTTCTATTACTACTGTCCTCTCTGATTATTATTACTGTCCTCTCCTTTATTAGTACTGTCCTCTCCTTTCTATTACTACTGTCCTCTCTGATTATTACTACTGTCCTCTCCTTTATTAGTACTGTCCTCCCCTTTTCATTACTGCTGCAATACGTTTTCAGCCTGGTCCTCATGGCCTCCTGTTGTCCCGCCCTCTCTCTCCTCCAGTGGTCCAGTTCAGTTTCACCACCATCTTTGTGGCGGCCTTCCCCCTCGCTCCCCTGCTGGCTCTCATCAACAACATCTTTGAGATCCGACTCGACGCCATCAAGATGGTCACCTTAGAACGCCGGCTGGTTCCGAAGAAGACCAACGACATTGGTGAGGCCCATTCTCTGGTGTGTGTGTGTGTGTGTGTGTGTGTGTGTGTGTGTGTGTGTGCGTGTGCGTGTGTGTGTGTGTGCGCGCGCGCGCGAGACCCCTTACTTCACATGCCTGGGTGTCTGCTCTCTGCCAGGCATCTGGACCAACGTCCTGGAGGCCATCGGCGTGCTGGCCGTGATCGCCAACGGCCTGGTGATCGGGATCTCCTCGGACTTCATCCCACGCCTGGTGTATCGCTACTACTACGGGCCCTGCACCTACAACACAGCCGGCACACAGTACGTTGGCCCGTCGCGGTCCAGGCGTGTAGCGGGCGCCTTGGAGAGCATTGAGGCGCGGGTGTAGGGCCAAGGTGTCTCCCTCAAGGTGTCCTCGACATCACAGGTGGCGGGCATTGGGGCTCAAGCCAAGAACCTTAAAAAAAAAAAACGTGAAGTTCCAGCGTGGAACTAAAGCGTAGTGTTTAGTGATCCTGTAGCCCATTCCGTGACCCCATTCATAGCACTGAAAAGGTTGTGACCCCACTCCTAACTTTTGTCCACACAAATTGTTTTTAACGCAATGAACATCTGCCGGTGGTATATTAACGTCCAGTAAGTGACACTTAAGTGATTTGAAGTGTGGCCATGCATCATCGGGCTGTCAGTTTGTGTACGCAGGTCCTGTGTGTACAAACCCACTGTACTTAGTGTCACTTCCCGGGCGCCGGACGTCTAGGAGACGTCTAGGAGACGCCCCAGGTTGGGGAACCACTGATTTAACTGGTTGTGTTGTTCCCCCTGCAGCTGCATGGAGGGCTACATCAGGGACACGTTGTCCACGGCGAACCTGAATCAGACGTCGGTCCGAAAGGACTTCAATGACATTCAGCTGTACGATAACGGCTCTATTGTTTCAGAGTGCAGGTTGGTTCAACGCTAAGCCCATTCATTATGCAGCCTTTATATCCTCTTCTACCTCTTGAATAATGCACACTGCATTTTACTGCGCTATTGTAGTGTGGTTTAGCGCCTTGTTTTAAGGTTTAATGATGTGTGTGTGTGTGTGTGTGTGTGTGTGTGTGTGTGTGTGTGTGTGTGTGTGTGTGTGTGTGTGTGTGTGTGTGTGTGTGTGTGTGCGTGCGGCCACAGCTATAGGGACTACAGGAACAACGAGGACTACACCCTGACCTCTAAGTTCTGGCTGATATTAGCCGTGCGGTTCGCCTTTGTCATCCTCTTCGAGGTATGTCCAGCGTACCGAGCATTCGTCTTAGTCATGTACTTCACATTGAGAACTATCACAGCAGGTGTTTCAGCTCCACCACCGTTTCTCTGTCTCGGGTAGGTCATTAGCCTACTACTTTGGCAGGCGCCAAATTGTTATTCATGTGGATTTGCAGCACCTTCCAAGGAAGGCTTGCTCGACGGCTCGCTCTCGACGAGGCACCTCAAAGCGCTGCCGTGATCTCCCGTCCCCGGGAGCTCTTTAAGAGCTGCTTTGTTCCGCCGTGTGCACGTAGTGCGCGGAGACGCTGCAGCTAACGGCGCGGTCGGCACGGTCCTCCGTGGGCCGTGTGTGACGCCGCTGCCTCGCTTCGTTTAGAGGTCATATGGGTCATTATAGGCCATATGTGGTTTCTTCCCTCCCCGGTTACGCGTTTATATCTTTGATGTCGATGGCGTGCTTATGATCATGTGTGTGATCGATTGTGTGATCGTTGATGAGCCATTCATCACCACATCATCACAACACTGAACACCAACGACCACCAGTAGGAGCAGTAGGTTTCGGATGCTGTGTTTCTCATCTCAAGCCCTCTAACCTCCTCCTCCTCCTCCTCTTCCTCCTCCTCCCCAGCATGTGCTGGTGGTGTGCAAGTTCATCGCCGCCTGGTTCGTTCCGAACAACCCGCTGCTGGTGAAGAACCAGCGACTGGAGGACAAGCAGGAGAGGCTGAAGGAGGAGCTACGGTAGGCAGCACCCAGCAGGCAGCACCCAGCAGGCAGCACCCAGCAGGCAGCACCCAGCAGGCAGCACCCAGTAGGCAGCACCCAGTAGGCAGCACCCAGCAGGCAGCACCCAGCAGGCAGCACCCAGTAGGCAGCACCCAGCAGGCAGCACCCAGCAGGCAGCACCCAGCAGGCAGCACCCAGCAGGCAGCACCCAGTAGGCAGCACCCAGCAGGCAGCACCCAGTAGGCAGCACCCAGTAGGCCAACGAGGCTCGCCGGGGGGCAGAGCCAGGGAGGGACGGGGGGGGGGGGGGGGGGCGCATTCATTCATTCCCTGCGGGGAAATTCTAAAAAAAAATGGGTAGTAGTAAACATATGATATCGTAATAAACAAACAAATGTGAATGTTTAATAAGTGCAGAGTTGTTAAGCGTTTACATTCAAAGGTGAATCCCAGGTTAGTTTTTAAGTGCCTGAGTAGGTAAGCATGAAGTATCAAGTGGCCAAGTGATCAGGTCCATATGGAAAAGGGATCACATGTCCCCCATTGAATTATGAATGATTGAAGCATGAATGCAGATGGATACTTGTCCAGCTCAACTGGTTGAGCTTCAACAGTGCCAGGGTTAGGAGTTTGGAAAGCATCCATCAAATGACATACGGTGATATATTCATGCATTAATTTGAGTGAGCAGAGTGTGGGAGTCTGACGTTAATGATGAATGAGTGGTGTTTAAAAGAGTTCCTGGTTCCTCACAGGGTGTGTAAGGTTATCTTGGTGTTTGTAGGTCGATGACCTCTGAGTCTTCTCACGTGTCCCTCCATTGTTTCTGGTTTCTTTTTCAGCCAGAAGAAATTCAACGGCGGAGCAACAGATGTATGATTTCTGCCCGTGGAAATTGATATCCCATATCTGCAGATGTCCTCAAAGTTCCGCCTGGTTGCTGACAAACTGTACAACTGGTTGGCGGGTATCATTTTTTTCTCCTCTCCTTCACCTGACGTCTTGAATTTCGACCACCTGTCACTCTTCCAGCATAGAGACGTGTTTCCTAGAAAAGACTTGGCGGTGAAGCACAGCCACCGTGTCCACCGCACTCTCACGTCTGTTGCGTGTTACGCCGTTGATCCAAAGTTCACTCTCTACAGTACGCACTCTACAGTTCACTCTCAACAGTCGAACATCCAGCGCAAACACACGTGAACGTGGAATCCGTGCTTCCAGTGACACTCAATGACAACGGTGGAAATGTACACGGCCTATTGTTTGAAAGGAACCGTGAACGAAGGAAATATTTCACAGTCTTCTACGGGGCCTAAAGAGCTCAAGCAGATCAAGATCCCTTTTTTGTTTAAAGAGTATAAATTAGATGACCTAAGAATATCTTTACAAACCACCTAAATCTAAGCAGAAAGAGTGGGCATTCCCTCTCTGTATCTCTTTTGTTTCTAACTTTTTAGAGTTTCTATTGTTATTTATGCCATGTGAGACTGCCCTAGTGTTTTCCTCGATTGATGGCTGTGTCTAAAATGACATACCATCTATTTATTCAGATGTCATTCTTGCCAGTGTCTTGCCATGTTCATTATTTTACAGTTATTTCACGGTTGTGTAATTGGAGGTTGAATATCATTGCAGAAATATGTAGTCCCCATGTTTGTTTGTTTTTTATATCTTTTTTTGTTTTTTTCAAAAGCATTGCTCGTGACTGCCATTTACTGCTCCAGTTCATAATAAACTCTTGCCAAGCCAAGCACAAGACTGTCTTGGGTCTGCACTGCCTTTTGTAATGTCTCTGGAGCGTATTGGACAACTGCATTTAATTAGCATTTTATTAGCTTTTTCTGAAGAAATGCTGTAGCCTGTGTATTACTGCTTTTACATTGGGATGAAGGCGGAGATGTTAGCCACAAGGGGGCGTTATAGGCAACTAATTTTGTCACTTGGGAAATTGGGCTGATCCTACCACCAAGTTAATGCTTCCATCATGTGGTTATTTATTGATCAAGCTCATAACTTTTACCACCTTATATCCCCCAATGGTATTTGTTGGCTCTGTCCCTTTTTTATGTGGTGTTAAGTGGTGAGACATGCTTGGCTTGACTAACTACTTCAGATGGGACAAAAGCAGGATGTGACGAAACACGAATACTCCTCACGCTGACCCTTGAAGGAGGGGGGGTCATCGCGTCTCCCCCGGGCCACTTCCCAACTGTCTGCTTGCAAAATGTAACCTTAAACCAACTAGTGCAAGAATCAGAATAAATCACACGAGCATGTAGCTCAGTGTCACGCAGGGAGCGGTATTCCACGGCAGGAAGCGTGGACTGTATTTACATTACTGTACACGGGCAGAGACACTTCCCTTCACGCTGCATTTCTCCATTGTTGTCGGCCCGAGTTGGCCCCGCGCTGATCCCGGCGGAGATTACGGCCCACTGTTTGGCTCCTGGCCCCCGGATTCCATGTCTGCCCACTCAGCGGTGTGCTGCTGAGTTCTACCTACCCGCAACACACGGCTACCACGCCGTGCTCCGTTTCCGGAGAAGTCCCCTCCTCGTTACTCCAGCGGTCGTCTCGTCGCTTCGGCTCACCTCGTTATTCGCTCAGCCTTTCCAGATGCTATCAGTGTTGATGGTGTTTCCTGACTCTGCTAACCTGGGGGCTACATTCCTCCAAACTGTTGATGCACTTTTTCTGTTTTTCCACCTTAATCCCCAGAGCCGTCTTGTCTTCTCACACTGCTACATTCCAGTGGTCTTCTTCCCCTCGCTGGCCCAGACGTTACAGGCCGTATTATCTCAAGGGAATTGTTAACATGTGCGATGGCTGCATTAGTGCAGCAATTTCGTTCCCCCAATGATAATGTGTGGCTCCTTCGTGGCTTTAATATGCCGTTGTAATATATAAATACTGACTTCCCATAGTTTTGGAACTAATATTGTAATATTTTTGGCAAAAATGTGACACGACGACGGTTTGAATTGGACGGATGGATTTCTCTGCACACACAGATAGCAACTCCAGACACATTTAGAGGACATAAATGACAATCCATCAAAACCTAAATTATTGCTTTTAATGTTACACAATCCGTGAAACATGTACATCTCTATCAGCGTTAGCTTGTTTGAGTAGAAAAAAAAAAATCCAACAGCACAGATAAAGCAAACGTACACTCGTTACAAAACAAACGCGTCAATAAAGCGATCAATTCATTAAACCACAGGGACAAACCAAACCCAGGTTATGCAATTGCTTGTATTTGTGCCTGTTGACGTCACTTTCCAGAAGGCTTGTTCACACAGGGAACATCGCTGGGTCAAATGTCCTGGCGACACAGGACTTGTGCTCTAGTGATCTCTCTGTAGCTTCAGCCATCCATTAATGCATAGAGTTGGTAGTACCTCATTGAAAGGGAACACACAGTTGAAGCCAATAGAAGAGTCACCTTCTGGAGGAGAAGGCCATGAATGCTCTTATGTGTATATTGTTAATATGTCTATCAAATAACACTGGAAAAACAGCTGAAATAAACCAGACAAATCAGGTCACTAAGCACGTGTTATACCTATGTATGCAAACACAAAAGAAAAAAATCGAATAGTTTTAAGAGACATTTTGTCTACTCTGTAAGTGCCTTTTGTGTTGTGAGTGAAAGGAGGAAAAAATATAGTGTGTTCAGATGATTACATCACCACACAAATCACATCACCACTAGATATCAGGACTTCAATTGCATCCTCGTGTTTTACTGTTAAAAAAAAAAAAAACTTCCATCATGGTCATATGTATTCCCAACTAAAACTCTGCTCATGTGTACAAACATTACATCATTCATTCTCCTCATCATCTGTATTGTGCTTCTTGGTGGTCCAGTCCAGTCACACAATGGAGCTCAATCCCCGTATTTAGAAGCTGCCTTCGGTGAAGTCTTTTCTGGTAAATCCTTTCTGAAATGGTTAATGAGACAATAGTGTTAAATTGAAGTGTGTTAAAGATACAAAAACTCACAACTGACAAACCAAAAAAGCAGTGTCATGAATACCATGTATTTTTTTGTTTGTTTATCTTTTGAAAGGTAGTTTGTCATGTTTATGTATTAAAATACATAAACATGACAGACTACTGCTTGAAGATGCAACTTGAATTGAGCTGGACACCGTTTTGGAGACATAGTGTCAGGTTTTGGAATGGCTAAATTTGGACTCTGCCCACACCACAAACAGATAGCTGTTGTTTGCTCTCTGCATCCAGAGGGGGCTGGCTTGCTCGGGGAGGTGCTTTTATGGGAAGAGAACACCAGTACGTGCCAGAATCCTTCCAGCCAACCCCAAATGTGATTTGTCTCCTGGTGACGGGAACAGTCAGAAGCTCTTTGTGACATTCCCCACATATCACAGAGTCAGAGAATGGTGCTGACCCTCCACATTCAAACAGAACACAAGGCCAACCAAGTCACAGAACACTTGCCAGTGTCCTGAGAAGTGAGGTTATGTGGAAACAAACCAGAAAGGAGTAGCCTACTGAAAATACACCAAAAGACCAGCAAACACAAATACACAACTTGAGATTGAATGAGATTGAAAAAGCGTAGCTGCGCAGCTCTACATCCATCCACCCTACTCTCATGCACTTGTATGTTGTATGTCTTGGCACTTTCTAATTGCTCTTTGTAACTTGGCAATTAGCAGAGATGTTGTATACTAGCAATGGTTAGCCTAGTAATTGGAATGCTTGAAACCTGTTCTGGTGACTTGCTTACTGTATTAATGTTTCACCTTCTTCTGAAAAATGTACTTATTGTAAGTCGTTTTGGATAGAAGCGTCTGCTAAGTGCCCTAAATGTAAATGTAAATTACGATGTAACTAAAAATGGTGCAGTGTTCAGATTCTGAAAACACCAGCAGATGTCATCTATCAAAACACGCTGTTTTCCACTTCCATCAGCAGACAGCGGGCTGACCCGCATGGTTTGAGTTATTAGTTATGAGTCTGTGAAGTGAAGCCAGCCGTTACTCAATGCTATGGGCTGAGAGGCTGGCATAAAAACCACCTGTGTGCTTTCTGCCACATGGTCTCTGACGCTTGCTTCTCTTGCTGCACTCCGCAGCTGATCTTTTACACTCACTGAAAGTTCATGTTTTTGTATCGGTTACGCACACGCATTTACACACGTGTGCTCTATATGTGTTATTATGTTTTAAATATGTACACGCAGGGATCCGTAAGTCACAACAAAACACAGCGAAACAGAAGAATTGCCATGTCGATGTGACATCACCTGGGATTTCCTCATCCCTCATCATTACTCACTCCGCCACAGGCACAGTGCTGCTGGGCGTGGCTACTCCAGACTATCATTAAAAAAATGTTATCAACCAAAATCTTAACGAGGAAAGGTCTGGCTGGTGGCGGTGGGGGGGTGTGGGGGGGGGGGGGGGGAGACGAAGGGGAAACAGATGAGGTCAAAGCAGATGGAGCACAAAAGAAAAAGGGAAACATTGGAGAAGGGCAGAGTGAAAATAGAAAAACCATCTGGTGGAGAGGCGGACCGAAAGGAGTCTGAACAGGGGGTCGGCCCTGAGGTTTACCTCTCCGCTTCAGTTTCATCACATCCTGACTCCGTACAGGAAATGACTGGTCACTTCCCTAGCGATGGTCGTTGGGATTTAGTAGCCTATAGGCCACTTCTCATGACTAATGGGAAAACCCACAGGGTTTTTTTGTTCATTAAAAAAAAAAGTCCACACTCAATGCAAAAATTTTCTGAATGTTTGCATTTCTTAATAAAGTATGGAATAGTTTTACAGTGGCAAAAAAAATAATAACAGAGGCTTGTCTAGGGCTTTGATATTTCCCTTTGTTACGGCGTCCAGGCCTTAAGTGCAGGCCTTCTCGGTGTACTCTGAGAGAGCGGAAGGAACTCACCAGCTTGTATTCTTTGTGCAGTTTGTTGTACTGGAACATGTTCAGGAGCACGGTGGAGGCTGCCTTGGCTGCCTTCAGTCCACCCGTGCTGAGCCAAGACAACCAAAACACACACTCAGACTTGATATACTGTAACTCCACAAACACACACACACACAACTACATGAAAAACACAGCAGGGTCGTGGAGGTGATACTCGTTTGGGCCATGCAAGAGTCCTACGATTATTCTAGTCCCGAGGGAATAGTAATCCGAGTTGTGTTTTCCATGGGCCATGGAATTTGCTCTTTTTTCATTAGCTATTTCCTGTTAAGAGCTGCAGAGGTTGGAGTGCAGTTTTTTTTAAGCATCTTCGGGTGTAAGCAATAAAATATAATAATTATACTCCCCCAGTATATTCATGTAGTTTATCAGACTTGATCCGAACAAACTACCATAAATTGCATGCTGACAAAAAACTACAACAAATAACTCAACTAGTACAAAGTGGGCCTGATTTTTGAGCATTCACATTCTGTAAATGTTTGATAATCGTGCTCAATGAATAGCAATCGAAAGAAACACTGAAACAACTGCCATAGTGGTGAGGTCACAGCCTGGAACACAGGCTTTGGGTTTCAGCCTACCCTGACTTGTGCACCACTTGTCATTTCTGATTCTTCTGGATGATTGTGCTTATTTTGGCGGTCCAGGGTTGCGGCCCTCCACTGACCTACTGAATTAGCTCCGGTGTGAGGGCGGTACTGGACCTCAGGGCCGGCCCCCTGCGGACGCCAGGCCTCCTACCTGTTGTCATGCGAGGTCTTGATGGCCAACAGTTTGGGCACGCCGTCGAAGAAGGTGATGTCCCGGGCTGCCAGGGAGCTGCCGGTCACCAGCTGGTTGAGGGCCCCGCAGATGTTGACCACCACCTCGCTGCAGGGGTCCTTCTGGTGGCCGTCGCGGGGCAGCTTAGCCACCAGAACGTTCACCGTGCTCTTGGCTGTGGGGGAACCACCCAGGCAGGCATCATGTGTTTGTCGGTTCATGGGGCCATGGAACCAGACTGGTGTGGCGGTGGGCATTTCTACTGCACAGTCTATACAGTTGCATTTCTATGACCGTATAGAAAGGTTTGTGGTTAACCTAGTGATTGAAATGCTTGAAACTTGTTCTGGTGACTTTCTTACTGTATTAGCAGCAATGAAATGTTTCACCTTCTTTTGACAAATGCACTCTTTGTAAGTCGCTTTGGATAAAAGTGCCCACTAAATGTACATGTAAAGGTTGTGACATCTTTATCTGCATACCACAGTGTTCTGCTTGTAGAGATGAACATTGTTTTGTGACTTGTATTTTGAAACTTTGTTTCATGTTTGTCACGCTGTTTCTGAGGCCGACCTTGTCCATTGATTACAGGGGGTGATATATCACAGCTATGTTATTAGGATGACACACTCACAAGCTGTGTTTCTACGGCCGGCAGGTTGATATTACGTTGAAACAGCCCACTGTGATCTGCTCTGTGTGTCATGCCAACAGAAAAGTACCATCACTGGCTCGCAAAGTATTTCAATGTGGAAAATGACTACGCATGGAAAGCAGCTCTTGTAGCATTTGTTTTTTATCAAAACACTAAATCGTCTCTCACAATTCTTCGCCGGGATCAAAACAAACTAACCCTCACCCTAAAGTCCACACCGCTACCACACCCAAATAATACATCATGTAGCCCCACCACCACCACCACCACCACCACCACCACCCGTGTCCTAATAAAAGCGCTGGTCATTCCTCTCACCCATGTGGTTCTTGTCTCTGGCATGTCGGGCCAGGTTGCGGAGCAGCCCGGTCAGAGGCCTCATCTCCACCTCACTGTGCGTTTCCAGAAGCTCCAGCAGCATGGGCAGCATGCGCTCCTGCTCCAGGATGACGTAGCTCAGCACCCACGGCCACTGAATGGGTGGAGGGGGGGGGGGGGGGGGGGAGATTGTGGGATCAAGGGTGGGGCAGGGTGAGGTGGGGGTTGCGGGAAGGTAGTTTGAGGTGGGGACAATGGGTGGGGTGAGGTAGGGTGAGGCAGGAGAGATGTGGTGTCGGAGTGGGGAGGGTGGGGCAGGGTAGGGTGAGAGGCGGGGACGAGGGTGAGAAAAGGGATGGCAAGTTTAGTCACGGCTATAGTGGGAGAGCGGTGACCTCAATCACCGCGCCCACGTAAAACTCCTCGTTCAGGCGACGGAATGTGACACACGGAGACGAGCAACGCGAGAAAGGCGAGGTGGCTGTGACCGCGTCGAGGCGCTGTCACGTGACCACCCCCCCGGTTAGGCGTACTTCACTATTAAGCAACGACCGGAAGGGGTGTGGACCCACTGACCGCACGCGAAGCACACGCACGTCACCACCCAGACTGTGGCATCATGTACCTCCTGACTCACACACCAGAAAAACAAAAACACACAAAAAAAAACAACCCCATCCACTCGGAGGGGGGGGTCCGATGGGCTCACGCCCCCCAGGTCTCGGGTCTCGGGTCTCCTCACCCGAGAGTCTCCGATGGTGATGTTCTGCAGGGCTCCCAGGGCCGCCTCCCGGGTCACCGAGCTGCTGGTGTTGTTCTGCAGCACGGCCTTGTACAGCGCCACCACCTGGGGGTGCCACAGCCACTCGGCCCCCCGCGGCTTCGACGACACCTCGGAGAACAAGGAGGTCAACTCGGGGTCGCGCTGCGAGGCGGAGCCGCGTGGGAGAGGGCGGGGCACGGATGGGGGAGAGAAAAAAAGGGAAGAGAAAAGAAGAAGAGACTTTGATAAAGAAAAGCCCAAAATGTCACATGAGGTCACGCCTTTTCCTAAGGTTTTTTTTTTTTCTCTTATCATTTTCTCTTTTTTTGGGGCCTTCGTGTGGTTTTGAGGGTTCTCCTGTGCGGTCCTGCTTCTATACACTGATTACGTCGTCAAAGCTACAAGATCCTCACGGATCTTCGTGGGACTGGTTGTCATGGCGTTGCGTGACACCGAATCCCTCCAGAGGGGGGGACCTTTAATCACAAGAAAACAGATTCTCCTGGCCTCTCCACGATAAAGCCGGCATGAGCGCACACATGTATCAGCAGGGGTATTGGCTTTTCTCTCTGTGTTGACTCCATTGGCTGCCTGTGAGCCAGCGAAAGCCGATCCAGTGTTTCCTACGCTGCGCTGTAAGCCGACTCTCCAGCGCGCAACGGAGCGCGTCGTTTGTGTTTCTTCCCCCCCGCGGGGCTCGCCGTCAGCCGCAAGGACACCTGGTTTGACTCTCGCTGACGCTTGGCGAGAAGGCGCTAACGCGTTCACGCTGAAGGTGGTCCAAAGAGTGCTTCAGGGTGCACAACGCATAGCGGCTCACCGAAGAACTATAGAACGACCAACGGATCTCGTCTATCGATAACTTTGCGTCTCTCACGTTTTTTTTTGTGATGCTATTTTTCACTTACTTTCTTTCTTGCTTGTGGTTTATCTCTGAACACGCCTTTTTATTCTGTATTCATTGTGCCGCCATTACATTCAATATGATACAACACAAACTGCTACTTAAGCCATTTCCACAAAGATGTCATCGTAGGACCAACACGGGTTTCGCCCATAGCACTAATTAAGGGTCGGCTACTTTCATGTGTCAGAGCACGGGTAGTTACGCGGGTAGTAGACTAAACTATTCTCACTAGTTTAGTCTACTACCCGCACCCTGGTACATAGAGCAGAGCAATAATTAGTGCTATGAGTGATGTTAGGAGAGTTCACCCAGCCTCTGTGAAAGTCTACTGTGACTTTATTGCATTAGGGCCCCTGTCCGTTATTAAAGTATTTCTGTCTGTCTGTCTGTCTGTCTGTCTGTCCGTGTGGCATCTTTTTTCCTTCTTGAGTTGTTCCAACAGGGCGAGCGCTAGACCAAAAACACAGCACCCAGCACCTTTCTTCCCCAGTGTCTTGGCTTGCGGAGCCGCTGAGGGCACCTCACATGTCTCTCAACAGTTTCAGAATCGCGCTCATCCTCAGTCACCTAATCACAGATTATGTCAACTGTCAAACAAACCTTTACTTTTGGGAAAAGAGCCGGTTGTTACATGTAAAGTATAGACTCTGCGGTCAGCCGCCTTCACGAATCAAAGCCGTAATGTGTGTGTCTGCGTAGGTTGCTTATCACTCATGGGTGTATGACAACAAGTTATCGCTACGACCTTGAGCTAGATAGCGAACGTGGCTAGTTGTCGTAGAAGCGGTGAACAAAGCACAGAGATGCAGCAGTTCTGTTTTTCAGCGCACAACCGCTTCATCCCAGTGCCTCCCAGCACCATGCCCAGGTGTACGTATGCCAGAAAAAACATGCTACGGGGACACAGGGACCCTTAAGTGCGCAGTCAAACTAGCTAGCTCACCGGCTAGCGCCCTCTGGCCCACTTGCACCTCACTCTTGACTTTTCATGAGCTGTACGATAACCAAGTTATGAGGCACACACAGCACAGCAAGCACGTCATTGGTACACCTCCTCCGTCTCACGCCTCACCTCCTTTAACTTCTTGCTCTGCATGGGGAAGCAGCCGATGGCCTGGTTGTCCTTGGCGGTCCGAGCCCGCGACGGACCCTCCAGCCGCTGGCGGGTGGCATGGGGGAGCTCAGAGTAGAGCTGGTAGGACAGGTTCCTCAGGATGCACAGGGTGTTCTCCACCCCCTGCAGAGGAACAGGTGGAGAGAGATGAGTGCAACGTGAGGTTGAGCCCGCGCAGAGAGAAGAGGATGCCTTCTAGGCTACTAGGCCAGACAACTTGTAAGGACAATTATTGATTGCTAATGACAACTTTATGCCCATTCAGATTCCCATAGAAAGTATTGGACAGGGCTTTTGTAGGACAACCAGATCTTTTTTTTGCCTTTTTTGTCAGAGAATTAGATTTATTGATTGCTGTCAGGATGTAACAAGGATTTCAACAAATACGACCAAATAAATTGCCTACCCTACCTTTAATAAGTAAATACTGATGTATCTCAACTAAAAGTACAACTGTTCAATGTACTTAACTATAGCCAATTAAAAAGTGGTTTACAGGCACTAACTCGGCACTCGCTCTTTGTAACTTGGCACTTAGTCAGAGATGTTGTATACTAGCAATGGTTAACCTAGCAATTGAAATGCTTGAAACTTGTTCTGGTGACTTTCTTATTGTATTAGCAGCAATGACATGTTTCACCTTCTTATGACAAATGTACTCTTTGTAAGTCACTCTGGAAAAAAAACGTCTGCTAAATGCCCTAAATGTAAATGTAGAGGTATAATCTTTAGTGACTAAATGAATTCTGGTGGACTGGGAGGGTGGGTGAAGGCTGGTGGAGCTGGTGGAGCTGGTGGAGCAGTACCAAGGCTTTTAGTTACCTTGTCGTTGGCAATGTCTTCCTGCAGGGCGTTCTTCACGTAGGCCACCAGGGAATCAACAAGACCTCGCACTTCTCTCATTTTCTGCCGAGTCCTTTCATTCACCGAGCTCAGGTTTCTAAACATACAATTGGACGGGAACAAACTCATGATGTCAGCCATGTATCAGAGCTCATGTTTTTGGCTTCCAAGCCTAACGTAATGCACTGTGCAGTGTAAAAACAATCATTTGTAGCATGTAACAAAGAACCGTGCGTTGGAATGCATCAATAATCCTACAAACAATCTACTTATTACAGCCATCCCAACACACAGACACTTAGAAAGTATAAGACTCCTTGGGAGAAGTTCTGAGCTCCTCAAATCTTGGTAAGCAAAACACCAACACTACCAATGATCTGGAGGTGACGCATGGACGCATGGACAAAAAAAAAAAAAAAAGTTACGGCTGCCCCCCTTGAATGGAATAATTGACACCATACTATATTATACTACACTATAATACTATAATATAATCTACTATACTATAAAAAAAGGCTAGACACTACAAAACCCACATCTCCAGGTACAGAGCTCCGCGGGCCGGCTCCGGTACCTGAGACAGCCGGTGGTGTTGTAGAAGATGTCCTCCTCTGAGGGGCTGAGTGGGATGGAGCCCGAGTCCCGGGTGCAGCACAGCGGAACCAGCACCCGCTCCGTCAGCTCCGGAAGGGCCTCCTTGGACAGCTTCTCCTTCAGGTTCTCCTTGGACGACAAGTTCCACAGGATACCTGGGAGAGGCACAGCGAGCTGCCAATAAGTGACACAATAGCTTCCTTTCAGAGAGCGAGGAGCCCGGTGGGGGGGGGGGAGTGTAGCAGCAGAGTGCTGAACTCTGAAGCAGTGCTGTGTTTCACTAAAATGGGGATCTTCAGTCCGCTGACTCAGCAGTGTTCACGCTCTCTCAAAACAAGAGGAATCCAGGAGGAAGAGGAAGAGGAATCGACGACGACGTCATCGCCCAGCGGCCCACCTGTGACGTTCTTGCGCAGCTCCTCGTCGGGTTCCTTCAGCGCCTCCACCAGCTTGGCCACGCCCCCGGCGGCGATCAGCGCCGCCTTGTTGTCGGCGTTCTCGTAGATGAGGTTGCGGGCGGCGCCCGAGGCGAATCTTTGCACTTCCTGGTTCTCGCTGGAGAACAGCTGCACCAGAGCCGGAATGCCGCCCAGTGTGCGCACCTGGAAAGGTCGGGGGAGGGCGGTGAGAGGAGAGAACGGCGCGATCGTTCGCGGTCCGAAGTCACCCGTTGGGACCCCCCTGGCTTACCTGGTTCTTAGCTTCGCTGCTGTGGTAGCACTGGTGCTGGACATAGGCTGCCCCCAGCACCTGGATGGATGGGTCGCTCTCCATGAGATACCTGACCGCTGTAGCCATGTCCAGACTCTGCATTCTGTTCACACACGCATGCACACACACAATACACACACACACACACAGTTTAACTCGAGTCCTACCATAAATCATTAGGTGTGTTCCTTAATGGCATGACTTGTGACACGACATTAGCGACAAGGCAATTAGCCGAAGCGAATGGCTAATGGAGCCGTGTCTCTCACCCGCCCAGCTTGTCGACGCTGTGGTTGGAGGCCCCGTCCATCACGTCCACCCCGCGGCCCACGCTGCGGACACTGCGCAACGACGCTGCGCGGTACAGGGGCTCCTGATACGGTCTCGGTGGACACACTGCAACGTTGGGGCCTTGGGTCATGTACTGCTGCTGCTGCTGCTGGCCACCCCACCGGCCTGAGGACATGGTGCCCACCCTACTGCCCGTCCCGGCCCAGCCCTCTTGCGCCCAGGCCGGGCTCATGTTGTTCTGCTGCTGCTGCTGCTGCAGGTGGATTTGCTGCTGGTGCTGCTGCTGCTGGTGCTGCTGCTGCTGCTGGAGGAGGTGGTGGTGCTGCTGCTGGCGGTTGGTGATCCGGCTGATGGTGCGATGGGAGGGGCCCTTGTAGGTCTGCTGACAGCCCAACTCCTCCTGCCAGTTGGTCCCGCCCCCCTCCCGGGCCAGGGTTCCGCTGAGGCTGCGCCGCATGGTGCCCCCCACAGCCGGAGGGTGGTGCAGGGTGGAGTCCCTGGCGGGCATGCCGACCGTCATCTGGAGCTCCTCCATGTCGTCCTGACACAGCGACTTGGAGCGGCGGTTGCGTTGCCGGGGGGCCGTGACAGTGTGGTAACCGCCGCTCTGCACCGCGGTGCTGCCCTGGCTGATCCTGAAGGTGTGGCCAGAACCCCCCGCCTCCACCATCGAGCGGGAAGAGAAGTTCCCCGGTTGGAGGGGCACCGTCGGAACCTGGGAGGGGGGGGGGGGGGGGGGGTACAAGGAAGAGTTCATCCTCGACAAGACGCTAACATGTACTTTGTGTACTTTCTGAGTCCCAGACGGGACTTGGGGGTTTGAACAGGCGCTTCCAGCTTGTTTGAAGATTTACTTGGAAGATTAGCACACCCTGCAAAAACCCAGCAAAAACAACTGACGCATGGGTGAACTCCACCCTACTCCACCCATGAATTGGTGGAGTAGGGTGAGAAAAAAAACAACAACCCACCCTCATGCTCTTGTATGTTGTATGTCTTTATAATCGTAACTTTGTAACTTGTCACTTAGCCAGAGAAGTTGTATACTAGCAATGGTTAACCTAGCAATTGAAATGCTTTATACTTGTTCTGGTGACTTTCTTACTGTATTAGCAGCAATGAAAATTTTCACCTTCTTATGACAAACGTACTCTTTGTAAGTCGCTTTGGATAAAAAGCGTCTGCTAAATACCATAAATGTAAATGTAATGAATTGAAAAACCATACTTATGAACTGAATTTGTTGTAACCTCATGTTATATGATGTTGCACGCAGCTGAGCCACTGCAACAGTCTGACCATCACAGACTGCAGTCAGACTTTCCACTGTGTTTCCTGCCCAGTAGCCCACCTATTGTTATCAGTGACACAGACCTTTGAATTTGACAAACGAGATGGCTAAACAACATGAAAATAGAAGCCCCTGAGCTCTAAAATGGGTGTTGGTAAAGTGAGCAGTTTGACTGCGATATGGTCTAGAATGGAGGAATAGAGCAAGAAAGCCATTCTAGGGCACAATAACAAAAAATTACTTGTGAAAATATCTGTACAACCAAGGCAGGTATGCAGATTTGAACAGAATGAAATGACATTGTCCTTAGGTTCGAATTGGATCTAACTATGTCCCATTGTAACATTTACATTTACATGTAACATTATAAATGAAGAGCATGTATTGATCTAAGTGACACGCCTTTGTATTTCGACGACTACTGCGCTTCTCTTGGGCAGTGCGGTCCGAGCAGCCCTCCATGCCAGGAGGTGCTGGAGCTGAGACCCTCCACTCCTCCAGGGGAACGCGGTCACGTACTAAACTTAGCGCGTGGAGCCCTTGTGAAATTCTGCATTGACATGTCAGGCTAGCCAAAGGCTGCCCAGTGGCCGCTTCCTCGGCATGCTGGTGTTTCAGAGGCCAGCGGTGGGCCATTCTGACTGCTGTGTGCCTCTCTAACCTTCTCCCGGCTGCATCTGGATGACTCGGGAAAGGATGGCTAGGTGCAGGCTTCATTGAAAATGTCTACTAGGAAAAATATCACCCCCATCGTATCAAAACAGAATTTGATGACAATTTAGAAAACACCTCAGGATCTGACTGTGATGTCTTCAATATTACCAGTAACTACTCATAAATGGGGTGAAATTATTGCACGGCATTGAACCTTGACCTTGAGCTGCATGAGAGGATAAAATGGTCTGTGCTCAACATCACAGCACGGTGACTAGCAGTCAGATTCATTTCCTGGTTTAAGGGTGGGGCGGCAGGGGAGGACACCCAAACAATAGACCTTTGAAACACAGAGCAGGAAACCTTTCAACTGGTTCCCTACAAGCACACGTACACACCGTGGTTCTCTTACGACTGGACATGTGTGGGCCCAGATGCAAATATCCCTGAGACACCACATAGCTACTGCTCTTTAGTGGCTTGTAAAGTTTGCATGAATAATGGATGATCCCCATGAAAAGACAAAGAAATCCATTTGAGCAGTACATGATGAAGCGATGAAGATATTCTGCATGGGCAGAAAAGGGTGTGAGACAGGCCCGTTCCGGCACTGTGATATAAAATAGCAAATGCTATGAAGGAGTGTTGAGAAAAGGAGTGACGATATGTGTGTCTCTCAACGCTCACAGAGAAGCCACCAGGGGACCAACAGGGTGTGTGTCAGTGAGCTAAGTCTTGAGGACACAAACACAGGTCTCCAGGTTTTCCCGTATGGATTCAATAAAGAAGACACGTTCTTGAAATATTTCTGCCCATTTGTTGCCAACGCTAAAACTGCGAAACTCCAGAAAAACAACAACATCGTGCAATCACACACTGTTAGCGTTACAACAAAAATGTGTGTTTGATCGGCGTGTGCGATTCATTAGACTTTGAGATCGCAAAAATGCAGACGGTTGCGGGAATACGGCTAGGACCGGCCCTAGGGCCGTGGGGTGGGGGGTGGAGGAGGAGGAGCCTGGGTGCTGGGCGGCGCTGTGACAGCGTGCGGCGGTGGGACTTACCGCGAGCACGCGGCTGGGCGTGTGCGTCAGGGACCGGGAGCTGAAGCCCTGGTTGTTGGCGCCGTAGCTCCACGCTGGGGCTGAGCTGTAGTCTGTCACACGGGAGGGAGGAGGAGAAAAGGTGTGAGGACATGGTGACTTAAAATCACGCGTCGTGAGAGGATGAGCCAGCGCACTTCTAGCTCAACGTTCCCCACCCGTCCCGCTGACGTTTCTTGAACGTGACGTTTTCGACTCATAGCAAGCAACATGACGGAGGTGTGCAATGCCTCATAACTTAACACTTAAATGTTGTGCAGCCCGCTTGTGGGAAGGGAGCTGTTCTGGACCCGTTTACTGTTATAGACCTACCTACACCCCTCCTTTAGTGTTGTAGACCTACCTACACTACTCATTTACTGTTATAGACCTACCTACAATACTCATATAGTGTTGTAGACCTACCTACACTACTCATTTACTGTTATAGACTTACCTACAATACTCATATAGTGTTGTAGACCTACCTGTAATACTCATTTACTGTTATAGACCTACCTACAATACTCATTTACTGTTATAGACCTACCTACACTACTCATTTACTGTTATAGACCTACCTACACCCCTCCTTTAGTGTTGTAGACCCACCTACACCCCTCCTTTAGTGTTGTAGACCTACCTACAATACTCATATAGTGTTGTAGACCTACCTACACTACTCATTTACTGTTATAGACCTACCTACACTACTCATTTACTGTTATAGACCTACCTACACCCCTCCTTTAGTGTTGTAGACCTACCTACACTACTCATTTACTGTTATAGACCTACCTACAATACTCATTTACTGTTATAGACCTACCTACACCCCTCCTTTAGTGTTGTAGACCTACCTACACTACTCATTTACTGTTATAGACCTACCTACACTACTCATTTACTGTTATAGACCTACCTACACCCCTCCTTTAGCGTTGTAGACCTACCTACAATACTCATTTACTGTTATAGACCTACCTACACTACTCATTTACTGTTGTAGACCTACCTACACTACTCATTTACTGTTGTAGACCTACCTACACTACTCATTTACTGTTGTAGACCTACCTGTAATCCTCATATACTGTTTTAGACCTACCTGTAATCCTCATTTACTGTTGTAGACCTACTGACACTACACATTTACTGTTGTAGACCTACCTGTAATACTAATTTACTCATTTCACAGATTAGCGCATTTTAAATCAACTGACAATCGGCCAGTCGGTGTGATCAGCAGAATGTCCCTTACCTTCAAACACAGAACACACGTCTACCAAACAGACAACAAGACACACAACAGCCTGGGCTGTGATTGGGGTACAGTAACGGTGTGGCCACGAAGGCAAACAGGGACGTTTAAGACAATTGTTGTTTGACCACATCATCCTCATCATTGTCCTTCCGTGAATTGTTAAGGGCCTGGTGGGAAGCTGGCCCTATACCTCCCTATGTAGAGGGTCCTGGGCTGAAGATGAATCAAGATGGCTGGGGTCCAGGAATACTAGGTGAAAGGGTGCCTGGTTATCAGTATGCGGGAACATAGGCGTTTTGGGGGAGGGAAGTGTGAAGAGAGCTTGAGTGTGTGTGCGTGTTGTGTGTGTGTGTGTGTGTGTGTGTGTGTGTGTGTGTGTGTGTGTGTGTGTCTCAAAGTATGTGTATACATCATCCAGTAGTGCAGCAGAGGTCAAAAGGGAGGGAAAAGGGAGGGAGGGAGAGGGGAGGAAGGGAGGGGGGGGGGGAGAAGGAGAGGGGGCGGGAGGGAGGGAGGGAGGGAGGGAGGGAGGGGGGAGGCTACATGCCTGAGCTCTGACACTCTGCAGAACAACCAGCAGGTCATGGGGGGATTCAAGGGAGGGTCTGGCTGAACACACACACACACACACACACACACACACACACACACACACACAAACACACACATACACACACACATGTATACACACAAACACACACACACACACACACACACACACACACTACAAATAGATAACACATACTTTATACCAACTGACAAAGTGTGTGTACAAACGTTAATTGAGTGAGAGTTCAATGTTCTGTGAAAAGTTGTGAAACGATCATGAGTCAAAAGGACGTAAGACCAGAAGTCATTGGTGTGAGCACATTGTTCACCAGATATTAGGTCGTTCTGAGAGTCTTTCCTCTGGACTCGGAGAGGGGGGACATACTAACTAACTCGCTCCTAACTTTGTGGGGAGGGCCCTGAGTGGGCGTGTCCCCACGACAGGGATGACAGTTGGGGTGGGTCAGCCAGCCAATCAAATTCGGAAATTCTACGTCCTAAAAAAAAAGTTTGAGTAATTGTCTGATCATTAGTCTTCCTTCCAGGAAAACACGTCTGCAAGTACGACGTGACCATAGCAACAGCCTTTTTCCCGTGAAAAAGGGCTGTAACACAACACGGCCTTATCGCCTGAGCAGCTCTGCATAGCCAGATGTCTGCTGCTTCTGCATGCACTGGATTTAGAGTGCACTATACCCTGTACAACCCCTCATAATTTATCCTTTATCTCTCTCTGTCTCTCTCTCTCTCTCTCTCTCTCTCTCTCTCTCTCTCTCTCTCTCTCTCTCTCTCTCTCTCTCTCTCTCTCTCTCTTTGTCTCAAGCTCTCTCTGGCTGACTGACTGTTTCTCATGCACACACACACACCAAACCACCCACCCACCTACTCACACACACGCACGTGCCCGCACACACACACACACACACACATTCTTTCTTCTGCACTACTAATAGCATTACCACAGATTGATTCTTCATCCAAGAAGCGGCGCTCTATGTTCAGTGGCTAAAACCTGCTCGTACAAAATTGAGCAATCTCCTACTTGTAAGAATAAAGTAATCACGATCAACTCAACTTAACTAAGAATACGTCTTAGTCTAAGTATCAGCCTTAGCATTCACTGCTCTGACCTGGTCTGGCTTATGACAAGCACTGAGCGGAGCTCTGTCTAGGGCCAGATCTTTATTAAACGCCGTACTCCAGTTCGTCCACTTCCACAGCTTGTAGGTGAGAGTACACCATAATGACGTTAAGTGGACATTCTGGTGAGATCACATCTCTATCGATTTTTCCTTGTGTCCACATAGACCCGAAAACAGAACCACACAATCCCCTCTGTGTTCTCCTGGGGTTTTGGTCTTACTGTCCATCTGTATGGAGATACAGATAGGAGATACAAGGCGCCTGAGTACATATATTTACATCATATGGATGCGTTTATCTCAAAGGATGTACAAATAGCAACCACACCCCAAGACACAAAAACCATATCAAGCCAAATTGTGGTATTCTGAAAATGAAGCGTTAGAATTTTGATGGTTTTAATTAAATCCACTCCCGATGACTATAATTAAGCACTTTGACTGCTGCTGTCTCTCTGTCTCTTTCTATCTCCCTCTCACACTGCAATACAGTAAGCATCCTAGTGGCTTCTGGCATGCAATAAGCCTTTGGCATCCATCACCCAAAGCCATCATGTGGATTCAAACAGCCACTCGCGCCTCCCTCTGTCACATCTTTTATCTCCACAAATTCCTGATTCCTCCAGAACTCCAGTGCTTCTCTCAACCACAAGCTACAACTCTCTGAGCCGCCACCCACAAGAACCCATCTGAACGACAATCTCCTTCTTCTTCTCCTCTTTCTATCCCCCACGACCCGACGTAACCCCTCCAGGAGAACACATCCTCTAAGCCACGGCTTGGTACCCGTTGACATGGCAACCGTGCGTGCCAACCCTGCCGGTCGGAGGGCCGTACCTTGGTCAGGAGGCGCTCTGCTGCGTCCACCCAGAGTCCTCTTCTTCTGGTGGAACCTGTGCATGGCAGGTCTCGAGCGCAGAGCCGCTGTGTCTCCCTACTGAGAAGTATTCCTAAAAGACTAGAAGATACATTCTTCTTCTTCTTCTATTCTACTCCTCCCCTGATTCCACTGAAATGCGCTGCTGAAATATGCGATAGTATGACAGAGATGGATGCTCGTACTATTATGACCCTGAGCTGAGGGAAGCTTGTAGTTTGGGGAACTTTCTCAAAGGGGATGAACAGGCAATTAAACGGATAGAAACCCACAAGACGGACTGTTATTGTTACTTTACTGTATTGTATGATCTCTACCCAGTGTCACCATTGTTGCTTGACAACACAATATGGATTAACTGAATGTGCACTACTCCTGCTACTACCAAAAGTTACTCTATGTTGAGACAAGGTTTAGAAGAACATGTCCAGGACAGACATGGATAAAGGTTTTACACTCAGAACCCAGGGACTTAAATCAATATGAAAGTTAATATTATTTTTGGCATCTATTTGATCCACATCTCACAGCCCTATTCAACATTGTTTTGTAGACAGCGGATACTGAGTCTGCAGATGCTAATGTTGATTAGTCGGCCTTACATCATACTGCACAATGCAATTTCAAAAACACAAATCCTGCCTGTATCAGGCACCAGAATGCTGTTTGGTGCTGACCTCAGAGACCTGTTTGTATAGGAAGCCTTGCTCAAGAGAATCAGCCACTCAGGGCCATCCAAAATAGACTATGGACACTCTGATAATCTGCTGTTTCCACGTAATTGGAAAGGAATTTGCCACATGGCATGAAACGATTAGCTGCCACTGAGCTTCAACGTGTGAAGAGTTAGGATCAGGCAGGTTTCACTTATCGGCGCTTTTGACATAAATCAATCTTTATCTACTCTGCATTTATTTCTGCAAGGTTAACCCAAGGATGAGAAAACACGCCACCACAGCAAAATATGTTTCACACAATAATACAAATTCAGAAAACAGCTCAAAGCTTTGTTTTCATATTCAAACAAATTGGCACTACAGGAACAACTATATATTACACACACAAAGTCAACAGTCAACAAATGTCTGAATGCTCCTGGCGGACATTTTCCCTGTTGCCTCTCTGCCCTCCGCAGGTCTGGCCCCGCCTCCATCAGGCTGAAAGGGATTGCTATGTTCACCCTCCAGGTTGCTAGGCAAAACAATTACAATGCCCACTGGCCCCATGCAACTCAATAAAAGACTTGGCGTCTCTTGGGGCCTCGTATTTTTTAAATCCACCATCAATACGGTTTGTTTCTGAAGACGTCGTCGTTCCACCGTTTCACTTTCAGAATAACTTGACGTCCCATTTGTGTTGCGGCAGGGAAAACACTGGTTTATCCACGCATACCACGGCATGCAAACTCTACCCCAGTAAACATTTTGATGTACTGTCCAACATACCAACCGCACCACAAATGCTTCAATCTCATTTTCTAATATTGAAAGCCATCATCCACAACCACAAGCCCTCAAAAAATAAATCAAGATAGAGTGGGTTCTGTAAGTTTAAACTGGGATCACTCTTAATTACTCCATGAAGCGGCACTCTCCCACAAGCTGCTCCATTCGTGGGAGAAAAAGCCAGACATTTAGTTATCATGGAGGGTTTTTTTTTTTTTTTTGCTAAAGAACTCTGGGAACATGATACGGCGAGCGAGCGTCATAATGATGAAGAGCAGGAGCTGTCCATGCCAGGAGGACGTCCTCCTCTTTCTCTGCTCTCTGCCAAGCACCATAGCGGTGACTTGTGCACTGCCCAAACAAACCCCCGATAAACACGCCATGGGGCCAGTGTGCCACAGCCATTGGTGGCTGTTTGCTGTTTGCTGTGCGATGAACGTTTGCCCAGTCTGTCTGCAGTAGACAGCTGACGGCTGTCAACTTCAGCCAACGTTCTACAGTTGGGTGTCGGTGTTTTGCAGTAGGCACGTATCTCTGGAACAAAACGTGCAGACTGCAGTATTTTTAGGAGATTTGAGCCCCTCTTCGTGAGTATAGGTGGGAGACTTTCAGAATTCAAGAACACTGAATCCAAGTGTCAAGTCCACTGCGACTGTGTGGTGCGTTAGTGCAGCTCGGCTGGCTGGGTGGAGTGAGTGGGAGGGGCTTTGGGAGGGTCCACAGTAAGAAGAGAGAGGTACGAGCCGGTCAGCAAGTTTTTTTTCTGTTGAATATGGAAGTTATGGGATGTGATGTGATGTCATTGCCAATATGAATCAAGTCACTGTCGATCAGCACTGACCCATATGTCAGGGTACATATTTTAAACTACGAGCTAGTTGAAATGTTACACATTGCGACTTTAATATTCAACTCAACAGGTATGACAGGTATGATAGATTCTCAGCAGCATATCACCGGGAACTAAATGATGGAGAAGTATGGTAAACAGGGACAAAACAGGAAGTACACCAGAGTGGCTGTGACAGTCACAACTTCCCCTCGTAGCTTCCTTTCTCATACTGCTCACCTTGAACAAAAATACAATTTCTAAATGTTAAAGGCTTTTTTCTTTCATTTGTGTGTCTAACTTTGTGGTCTAACTTTTAAAACCCAGTCCAAATAATGAAGGATTGTCAACATACCGTCTTTATCTTTGTTTATAGATTAATTATTTTGTTGGAGATTACAGTAATTGACCAACAGAAAGACGACTTTGGGTTTGGCGTTCTCGTGTGACTTGTTTTCAGTCTTGGGGCTTTTTGAGGAGTGGAATGTTCACCATAGACAATAACAAATCCTCACAGTGGATAAACCTTGCTATGCAAGACAATTTCCCAAAAGACACCTTAAGTAGCCTACAGTACAATAGCTGGCTGTTTTTAAAAATTCAAAAAACTCTTATCTCCAATTAACTTCAATGTCCTGCAGTCTGCAGGCATTCCTCTGCCAGTGGGGGGGGGGGGGGGGGGGGGGGGGGGGGGGGGGGAGACGACGACATTACAAAGAGCACAGAAGAATACTGAAGAATACGAAGAGATTTAGTTTGAAATTCAAAGTCAATTTGCCCCCCCCCCCCCCCCCCCCCCCAGTTTTCTGTTCACAACCACAATCCGTTATCTATGTTATTTGTAATGTGACAAATAACATCATCCTAACAAATTAGTTGTAGTGTTACAAATAACGTTGTCAGCAGAACTATTTACAAATGTGAGTGGAGAGTTGTCCAACTATCTCAATCCGTGTGTGCGTAATTTGATTTGTAAATGTGTAAACTCGAAATGCGTACTGAGATCTGTGAATATACCTTCAAATATCTTCAGAATCCTTGTGAGCCTAATCCGATGTTGTAAATGTGTACAAACATCAATCTGTTAATATGCAGACACATCTGTAAATGTGTGCATATAAATGAATGGCCGCAAAGTCAAACATACTTTCCCTCCAAAAGCCCATATCCATTAAATGAAACGAATCGAGGCTGTTGGTGCCAAACGGGCCCAACCTCATCTGCTCCTCACCTGTTGAGCCGCACACTGAGCCGTTCAGTCGAGGGATGGATGTGGACTTCTTCTCAGCCAGACGCATGCGGACCTGCTCCTGGACCCTCCTGGCACGAGCGACCGCGTCACTTAACGGTCCGTCCGCGGTGATCTGCAGGTCGGACGGGACGCCGTACGAGGTGCGCGACGAGTTGGGCTGCAGGGCGGACAGAAAGCAGCCGTCCGCAGCCGCCACGGCGACACACATTGTAGCAAGTTAGAAAAGCCCAATCGCCCGCGGAGTATTGAGTGGAACTTCGTCTGAAGTAGATGGACGCGGTTTAAAGCAAAAACAACCCCCCAAAAAACAACTAAATAAAAACGACTAAACAACAACAACAACAACTAAACAAGCGTCGACCATTCGCCTCAGAAAATAAAAAAGTGATCAAAAGTCGTGGAGAAACGTCTCCCACCGCTTCACTGTCGGGTAGATGCCGCTAGCTCAGCAGTAATGGAGCCTCCAGCCGGACATTTAGACGTTTAAAAGATAGGGCTTGGAGGAAGGCGGACCTTCGTTGCTCGACCATTCACCTGTTGCCTTGCAAGCAATGCCCAATGTCCTGTGACGACGAAATGACCACGGTGGCGTAATACAATTTGAGATATTGTCAACTGCTTAGCTAAGAGTGAATGAATGCAAATGACGATATATAGGGTTGGGCCCCTGGTATAACGCACAGGGTGCGGGATAAGTACGGGACAAAAACACCCAAGATGACATCAGCATTCCTGTAACCAGATGTGTAACCTGGGTAAGGCGCGCCTACTGGGCCTATAGATTGAACACGATGTAAATTGATGGAGTTCCCATCTCTGTTCATGCGATGTTTATGTTCTTAATCACACAGAGGCTCTGTGTAAAGCAAGGAGATCGTGTAGATATCCTGTGATACTGGAGGACTAAATTGTACATGCGACTTGTTATGTGTAGATTATTTTACAAATCAATAATACCATATCGTATTTCTTTCATTCATTTTCCATATTGCCTTTTTTACATTTTACATTTTACTTCATATTGCTTGTATGGGTTTTCCAATTCCACCACAGTGTAAGCCATATGCTATTAGCTGTATTTTAAGAGACGTTAAGGTTACATAGGCTTTAGGCTATCTAGTTCATGTGTAGACCTATTATTCCATAGCTTATTGCTCACCACACCGTGACCGGAAATAGCTCTCCATTATCCCACAATCAACAACATTACATACATACATACATGACCCTTCCATGACCTTTCAACAGTGTCAACAGTTCATTTTTGGATCTAACCACAGGAAACTTTTTTTTTTTTTTCTGTGACTTGGGAGATGTGAGGCGGTGCCCATGCACAACGTTCCTCACGAGTCCAGAAGACGACTCCTCTTCTTGGTTCCAGTGAAAGGTTGTGACACTTCTTGTCTGACACAGCTGCCATTCACCGGATGGGTCGCCCGGTTTGTTTGTGTGAGTCAAACAGGAAGGTTGATATTAATATTAGCCATTCTCCTATGTGTCCCTTCTCTCAATCAACATCATCTATAAGTTCCTGAGTATTCTGGACTGCTATTCTTATCTCTATATACCATAGCTAATATAGTTCAGTTTTGAACTGAACTTCCCAGACAGATGTATTTTCATCAAGGTTTATTTTCTATTTTTCAAGATTTTTTTGCTTTCTCTCATGCTTGAGGTGATGTTTTTTTTTTATTTTTTTTTTAATGAAAGTTGAAGAATATAACAAACTAATGGATAGACTGAATGAAAATGAAGGTTTCATCTAAGCTGTAGAAAAAAGTAAAATGAATATCTCGTGCTTCAGCTCACTCAGTAGGAGTCGCTGTTTAACCAGTTCACAAATGAATGATTTGAGAAGCCTGTTTATGAACCCAAGCATGTCATTAAACTGCTGTTGCTGAGGGACACATGAGGCTGCCTGATGAATCAACAGGTGTGAAACCTCAACATTCAGTAAACTATAGTTAACATATAGGAGGAACCTAGCAGTCTATAAAATGGATCAGCTGATGTGCCTGATATGTGTAGTATGTCAGTAGAAACTGTGGTCCTCAGTTTTTGATGGCAGTAGGCACACAGATGATGCACACTGTGAACCCAGCCCACCTCCTACTTCTTGTGAGCCAGCACCCTGTAGCCTAATTAGCTGCTCCTGAAGGCCTTGCTGAACGCTGTGGAAGGACTGTGGGGCGAGGGTTTCCAGTCACACCTCCAGGAGCGGTATAAACTACAGGAGCCGAGCGGGCTCAC
>JAXIVH010000005.1:1842352-1844633 GCA_036785325.1 Urophycis tenuis | reverse complement strand
GCACACCTCCCATAGCACACCTCCTCCAGCACACCTCCTCCAGCACACCTCCCATAGCACACCTCCTCCAGCACACCTCCTCTAGCACACCTCCTCCAGCACACCTCCTCTAGCACACCTCCTCCAGCACACCTCCTCCAGCACACCTCCCACAGCACACCTCCTCCAGCACACCTCCTCCAGCACACCTCCTCCAGCACACCTCCCACAGCACACCTCCTCCAGCACACCTCCTCCAGCACACCTCCCATAGCACACCTCCTCCAGCACACCTCCTCTAGCACACCTCCTCCAGCACACCTCCTCCAGCACACCTCCCACAGCACACCTCCTCCAGCACACCTCCTCCAGCACACCTCCTCCAGCACACCTCCCCCAGCACACCTCCCACAGTTCCACAATCCTACGTAACGCGGTCACTGCCGTGGCCTTGCGAGGAAACCCCCCGACAGCAAAGCGATATGCATCACGTTTGTCCTCTCTTTCCCTTTCGTTGCTCTGTCAATATTTAGAACAGCGATTCGCAAGACTCACCATTTTCCACCGCCGCTAACCATCCCCCCTCCAAATTGCGTTACTCGCATTCCCCGTAGAACATGGCTGAGCTGCGGGTCTGCCCCGTTCCTCTGCACAGCCCAGCCCGTCGGCCGAGGTTCTCACAGGGGAACCCAACAGCGGGATGTGTGTGCGGGGGTGCTACCGGGGGCTCAGGGGACCTGGCGTAGGTTCCGGCGCGTGCCGCAGACTACCGGGTGAGGGGAAGGCCAGAAGCTTTCGGTTCCCCGCCGAAGCTTTCAGAGGATTCGCCAGCGAAACGGCGTAACCCCGGTCTTCAGCTTGTGCCTTGGGTGCTTCACTTGGACGTCCTGGCTTTGGGAAACCTTGCAACGTTCCCATCTGGTTGTCGTTGTGGAGTCCTCCTCCTGATCCATTATCCAGAAGCTATTCTTTCATCAGAGGACAATAGGAGACGAGATACTACTGCGGAGCAGCTGGTTGAACCCACCCAGAGGTACAAACGGGGCTCTCGGGGTACAACAGGGGCGGCTCAGTGAGCTACAGCATCCTGTGCTCGCTCTGCGCAACATTTGGAGGATTAATAATAGCACAATTGTACTCATTGACTGCCAGTGGAGAGAATGTCTGGAAAGTATGCAGCTGGAAACATATCGCAACACTTCTCAACTTCTCAGTACATGCAACTTAAAATAATCCACCCAACCAGAAGAACGAGCTAGACAAAACTTCAAGATCATAGCAGCAGCAAGTATACTGGTCATCAATATGAATGTCAATTGATTCTTAAGCTTGAGGTCGAAGGGAACAGCATTCCTCAGTGCCTAGATGGATTGACCAGAGCCTTTGCAAACTAAACGGTTTGTCTAAAAGTAGATACATGACAACATGCCAATAACAGTCAATCTGTTCCAAATGCTTCGAGAAGAGGTCTTAAAAGAGCACAAAGGAGCTACCATTTAAGTTTGGTTTCAATTCAATTAGTTATCAAAAGGCTTTTTTATATTTCTGCCAAATTGATTTTGAATGAAATCTCAATTGCCATTTTACCTATTATAAAGCATAATGTATAAATGCTTTTGAATACCACGTTCACCTTCAATCAATGCATGCATTCCATTGAATAATAATTTTGATCGATCAGCCCATCATTTATTCATGGAGGCCTATTGTGTTATTTATGACTGCCGTAACCACTTTCACTGTAGATGTAGATGGTATTTCCTTCCATCTCACACAGTGAAGACTAACGTGTGGTTTATAGGTATTTTGTATTCAATATTAATATTCATTTCAGCAACCACATCTCGTACCAACCCCTTTTGGTACAATCTGGCTTGATTTCAAATTGAGTTCAATTGGTCAATAGCAATTTAACACCACTTTTTTAGTATTTGGTAAGTTTGTCGGACATGTCTACTGATCTTAATGTGGAAAGAAAATGTAATTTTGCATAATCTACATTGGTCCTCATTTTAATGTGGAAACAAAGTGATGCACTAACAGGTTCTCCTGTGAAGTAGAGGCAGAAAAACAGAAATAATATGAAGCAGAGTTTCCTCTAAGTGAGAGCAGTGCTTTTTGACTGCCCATTTGCTAATTAAAATACAATGATTTTGCCTACCGGTGAAAGTTTTCCATTAGGCGTACCGTATAGAGAGAGGGGAGAGGAGAGGAGAGCAGGGAAGGAGAGAAGAGGAGGAGTGAGGAGAGGTGGTAAGGAGATGAGAGGAGGGGTACTTACTGATGTAGAAGGTGCTGGGGG
>JAXIVH010000005.1:1834852-1837352 GCA_036785325.1 Urophycis tenuis | reverse complement strand
AATCACAAGGATTCGCAAACCACAAGGAGGAAAATGTGATGAACGCTGCATGCGTATATATGCGTGCACGCACGCACACGCACGCACGCACGCACGCACACACACACACACACACACACACACACACACACACACACACACACACACGCGCACATACACGCAAACAGTATGAAGGCGCACAACATATGGTTACCTCGTCCGCTTATTCAATATAGAATACTACTTTTGGGAATTTTGAATCGTCGAACCCAACAGTAGACATAGGTTATATAAACCTCGACATATAAACCTCGATATTTAAAAATCGAGATAAAACATCGATATTAAACATCGTCTGTTTGCGATACGATGAGTCCAATTCAGTCAAATTCGAAAGATAAACGCCTCTCTGCCAGAATAGCGTTCATGAAACCGTGGTTAGTCGAGCTCCGTATAATGGGGGATCCATGTGGTTTCCCACATAGGCCTCCAGTCACACATGTAAACAACCCGCTGAACTTGTTCGTCGCAGTATCAACCTCCACGGTTCAATGAAAGAATTCCTACATAAGCGAAGTACGTGAAGCTCCGTCGGAGCAGTCGGAGCGCAACCCAAGGGCGCATGCTTGGGTTATAAACAATACAGCGGAGAAATAATGAAGCAGGGCTTACCCAGAAGATGAAATTGAAGAAGAAAAGGAGATATTTAATGCATTTGGTGCAGCCTTCTACTCCCATGGTTAAAGATTTGACGTGTTCTTCGACGGGGGTAAACAGAGTAATCAACCCTTTAGGCCAGACGCTGGTTCAAGAGAATAAAATCTAACGGAGTTCAACTCTTTGTGAGTCCCGACTTCTGCTCAAAGAGGGAGGGAGGCAACACCCAACTTCTTCCACGCCCCTTAAAAATAGATGAGAACAACCCGCCTGACAACGAAATACGCAAACCTAACGGCCGATCCCGCCAGACGCCTCCCTTATTCCTGCAGCTGCAAAGCCTTTGTGTCCAGTGCAACAGCGACACCCACCGGCTGCAGTCACCCTTCTTAAAGGTATAGCTTAGAGTTATTTCTTTACAGGGCGAATTTATGGGATTTATGGGGAGTCAACCATCATCACATCTGATCTTCAGATGTATACGTGTGTGTGTGTGTGTGTGTGTGTGTGTGTGTGTGTGTGTGTGTGTGTGTGCGTGCGTGCATGGGTGCGTGCGTGTGTCCACTCAATGTCACACTTGGCTTGGGACTTCATTAGCATTCTGGTGAAGACATGTTCCTTGTTTGGACATATTGCAGAAGAACATATTGCAGAAGAATAAAAGGATACATATATGGTTCTCTCTGTGACACGATCTCTAGAAACACATCACAGTCCCCCGGAAAAGGTTTCATGCTGTTCACATATTTGTGCAATGACTCAAAGGGTTATAGTTATACCTTCATTTCAGGGGTTTAACGAATTAATGAATTGTTATGCATTATGAATCAATAAATAACTTTAACTTCATCCTCAATTAGAGAAAGTGCCAGTGTGTGTGTGTGTGTGCGCGCGTGCGTGTGGATGTTTTGTATTCGTCTGTGCGTGTGTGTTAGCACACGGATTGATAGGTAGAATGGACGGAGATAAAAAATCAAAAGATGGTTACCAAAAAAAAAAAGTAAATACCTGTGTGTTAGCACACACGCACACACGAATACAAAACATCCACACACGCACGCGCACACACACACACACACACACACACACACACACACGCATAACGTCTTTTTGCGCCATCATCAACCGTCAACATACAAAGTCGTATCTAAGTCTGCAATCAAAAATATAAAAATAATTCATCATTAAAAAAATCCTGTAGGCTTATTTGACAATGAAGAGGCGGGACGGTAGGTGCGCGCGGTGTGTGTGTGTGTGTGTGTGTGTGTGTGTGTGTGTGTGTGTGTGTGTGTGTGTTCGTGTGTGTGTGTGTGTGTGTGTGTGTTCGTGTGTGTGTGTGTGTCCTCCTCACAGAAGAAGCGTTTTTGGACTCGCGCTCTCCGTTCAGTTAACACGGCGCCTCGGCCAGTCCGCGTGCTGCGTGCGGACACCTGCATCGATGGAGCAGCACAGGTAGGCTGCGCACAGCCCCGCTCAGAGATGTAGCAGACCACCGCTATTTTTGAAGCTCATTTATCCTAGTCTGCATGTCAGTCAAGAAGCGCAGGCGCTTTCCGTCACGGCTGGTCCGAAAGTCTTGCGGAGACTTCGAGACTGATGTTAAAAGATTATTGGGTGAAGAAACACGGCGCACCCTTCTTCGACGCGTTCCCTCGCTTCTTCCTCCTCCTCGGTTACAGTTGTCAGTCGGCAACACAAGTGACTGACGGCCGCTGACTGTCCTTGCCCAGGACGAGAACATCGGACAGACGTGCAGGTACGTTGAGAGATGCGCGTGGATCTACGATGGGCCACCACGGCGACGAAGGCGCGAATGAGCGCGTCGTGATCAACGTGGGAGGAATCCGCCACCAGACTTACCGCA